>VCJG01003704.1:14029-28036 GCA_024140375.1 Backusella westeae | reverse complement strand
CCTTTTTTTTTTTTTTTTTTGAGAAAAGAAAGGCACGTGAAAAAATGGAGAAAAAATGGAGAAAAAATTTTTTTTTTAGTACGTTGATTTGTTGCCGGACTGCCGGACATGTTAAACGAAATGCTTACTGTTATCACTGTGGTAGCTTTTTCCAACAAACACAACATAGTACATAAAATGAAACCCTATCTCATTTTGTTAAGCAAAGAATTTTTATACTTATTGGGGTTGGACTGAATTACTCCAAATGGTCTCTGAAAATAATAAAGTTCACATTTATTTCTGTTCACTATTTAAAATGTTAGTTAACCACCCTATTCCTGACTTTGTCAAACACGATATTGAAGATGAATATATGTGCTTAAATTGCTGAAAAGGCTATTCTTGACGTGGCTGACATGGAGACTCACTTTCTCGAAATTACACCTCCAAAATAGCCTTCTTTCGTCAGAAGAGAAAAAAAAATAAGCCTAGCTTGTTTGACCTTTACCAGAAGGAGCAGAGAGCTTTGGAATGTATTCAGAAGTATATTTTAAAGTAATTATACTTATTCTAAAAATATAGGTAATGATATCATTTTTGAGCACCAAGACCTAGCGAAAGTTGGAGAAAAAGAAGACTGCCAGGGAATATAAGTCTGTGTGCCACCGTCTTGCAGAAGAAGGGAAAAAACCCTGATGAAGAGAAGAATCCTATAATCATTAAGCGGCTCACTTAACTCGAGGATAAGTTTAAGGTGGAAAACAGACAGATAACTTAATCCGAGAAAGAGCCCGACTTGGCAAATGGCACGCCCACTACCGAGAAAATTATGGATATCATGCACCATAGATACGGGACCAGGTCTGTGCTTGTTAGTATAATATTTATTTATATTATAGTGGGACTTCTCTATCATCCTGGAATTGGATTTCTCTTTAAAAGTAATTTAACTTTGTGATAAATTTTATGGTATTTTATGTATTCAAGACCATTTAAATACTTTTAAAATTTTTTGAATACCCTTTAAATGTCTTTAAATATAAAATTGACAAAAAACATGTGCGGTACATTTATAGATACTTATATACATTAAGTACCCCCATTAACTTGGGATTTTACATTATAGGTTCTGTAGTTCATTAAAAGTTGAAAAACATATATGACTATGGTTGGTTTAGCAAAACTGCTCGAATCGCATGCCAATCAATCGTATACGTTTATTGACTAAGTATGACTACAACTTTCGAATGATATCTCTCTCTCTCTCTTCTTTTTACCACCTGAATATGGACGTTTTCCACCAGAATTATTATGCAACATATTTATTCAACTTTACCTGAGCGAAAGGTTACTTTGTACACTTGTTTGCCGAACCTGGTGGTCTGTGTTGGATAGCTATAGTTTACTCTATAATGTCAAAATAGAAGAAAGCTAGCAATACAACAGATTCATGGACATGATTAAGCGATGGTCTCATCGCTCAACCCAGGTGGAAGACTTGTCAATAGGCTGTTGTTTTGAGGATGATTTCAATAAAAGAGACTTGTCCAACATCTTTCCTAACCTTCGAATAATCAATCTGTATTGCTACGGGGGTCAAAGTCACTATTATCATAATCCCAGTCAACCTAATAAGACGGCACAAACAACGTCAAAAATCCAGCGTATTTCTGATAGTCTGAATTGTGAATATGCATCACAAATGATGACTTACAATCTTTGCGGTCAGCTTCGAACTCTGGCTTTGGATTTCAAATGTGGAGACATCAGCTGTCATCGAATCCTTCCTCAAATGAAAAACATGCCAGTTTTAAAAAAACTCACTCTCGTTAGATATTTTCTTAGGGTAATCGATATGGAACTCTTACACAATAATATTCCTTCGATCGAGGTGCTGGAATTAACAGAGATGAATTTAAAAGAAAGCGAAATGGCACCAAATACCAGACCACCAACTCTACTTGGCACCATCAATTTCGATATCCAATCAGTCTAAATACGTTCAAGCACTTCTTATCGACGATACAGAAATAGGCCCATTTCTTCATTTTAAAAAATTTATGGCACCCACCAAAGTAAAGCTTGAAGAGGTTACTTGTGATGATTCAAATATATTCAATCTAACGGACTGCTTAAATTCATTCCCTGATACACTCAAGGAGTTCTCACTTGAGTGTGGCCACTTGGAAGTCGATCCCACTAATTGTAAAACGAGTTCCATCGAGCGATTAGATATTAGTACAACAGAATAGACAAGAGATCTTACCGATACAGTTTTCTCCTATTTTCCCAAGTTGGTTGACTTGAAGCTCTACGGTGACGTAAAATGTGACCTGAATGTAACATTACAAAACCCGTATTTGAAGCATATTTGTTTCTACACATCGTTAATAACCTATGGCTTCTCCTTTAAATGTCCACCCCAAACCGAGTCTCAATATTGTGTACTTGGGTTTAGAGTGCCAACCGGTGTAGAATCTAAAGATATGAAAAGACTTCTTGTTTTGTCGGTTGTATTATCCACAAAAAGATCGTTAGAAATTTCTAGTAAAAAAATTACAATAGTTTCATGATGAGTACTAATAAAAAGTTTATGAATTACAAATAAAGAGCGAGTTATCAATATACTTGAAGAGATGAAGCTTCCCTTGAGAGTACCTAAGCCGATTAAATCTTTGTTTATACTCTTGAGGTGGCTTACAACTAAATCTAGCTCATATCTAAATAAAAATAAAAAATACGTATGTATCACCATTGGTTTCAAAATAGACACAGTACATTTCTATTTCCATAATCGGAGTCCCCCTTTTTAACAAGGAACATGTTAAAGTTCATAATAAACACTGAATTGAACTTTATTTAGTATGCAAAATATGATCAATTACGACACAATAAACATTCATGTATAAAGCATGCAATGAAAAAAGAAAAGAAAAGGTTCTATTGGAAAACGGGGGAAAAATATCCACGCTTAAACGTGAAAATGAAATCCCGGGCCTCGTATTTTTTTTACGTCACTACACCAAGGTGGAATATGAAAAATTAAACCCTCTAAAATCGTTCTTACCCCGCAACATTTTGAGATAACACCCCTTTCCTTTTTTTTCTTCTTTTTATCTTTTTTATCTTTTTTTTTTTGCAGTAAAAAAAAATGTATAGATTTGCAGCACTCTCAAGAGCGTCTTTTAGACCCTCTGTAAATGCACTCCCCAAGACTGCTCAACAATCTTTTATCCGTGCTCCTGTTGCATCCTTCCACACCAACAGAGCACGTTATGCTGCACCAGAGTCCACCGACGGTTTCTTACACGGTAGCTCTGCCAACTATATTGAGGAAATGTATGAGGCTTGGTTGAAGGATCCCAGCTCTGTCCATTTATCTTGGCAGGTCTATTTCAAAAACATGGCCAACGGTGTCAGCCCTGGCCAAGCATATAGCCCTCCTCCTACCATTGTTCCCTCTGCTAGTGCTCGCTTGCCAGTTTTGCCTGGTGCCGGTATCTCTGGCGCTTCTTCGGACGTTATCGATCACATGAAAATTCAACTCCTCACTAGAGCTTATCAAGTTCGTGGTCACCACATTGCCAACTTGGACCCTCTTGGTATCCAACACGCTGACCTTGACTCCTCTAATCCTCCTGAGCTGGCTCATACCTACTATGGTTTCAAGGATAGCGATCTTGACAGAACCTTCACCATTGGTCCTGGTATTTTGCCTGCTTTCACCAGCTCTGGTGCAACCTTGACTCTTCGCGAAATCATCGACCACTTGAAGAAGATTTACTGTAAGTAACATTGTTTTGATTATGAAGCCTGGGGCAAACCAACATCCTGAGTTTGAAATGCACTAGGGTGTTTTTTATTTTTTTTATTTATTTTGGGCCCTAACATTGATCTTGTATTATAGGTGGCTCCATTGGTGTCGAATATATTCATATCCCTGATCGCGCCCAATGTGATTGGATTCGTGAGCGCATCGAAACACCTCAACCATACAAGTACAGCGTCGAGGAGAAGAAGATGATTTTCGATCGTTTGACATGGTCTGACAGTTTTGAACGTTTCGTTGCTTCTAAATATCCTTCTGAGAAGCGTTTTGGCCTTGAGGGTGGTGAAACTTTGATCCCTGGTATGAAGGCTTTGGTAAGTGTTTTTAGAAAGCTCGAGTCATTGCAATGGCAATGAACTTTAACTTGGAGGTTTTAAAATCGCCACAATGTACTAATGGGGAAACATTTACGTAGATCGATCGTTCCGTTGATCTTGGTGTCGGATCCATTGTTATTGGTATGCCCCATCGTGGTCGTCTTAACGTTCTTTCCAACGTCGTCCGTAAGCCCAACGAGTCTATCTTTTGTGAATTCAGTGGCGCCCTTGAGCCCTCTGAGGAAGGTTCCGGTGATGTCAAATACCATCTTGGTATGAACTATGTTCGTCCTACCCCCTCCGGTAAGCGTGTACAACTTTCCTTGGTTGCTAACCCCTCTCACTTGGAAGCTGTCAACCCTGTTGTTCTCGGTAAGACCAAGGCCCTTCAATCCTACGGTAAGGATGCCGATGGTAACCACTCCATGGCCATCTTGCTTCACGGTGATGCCGCCTTCGCTGGTCAAGGTATCGTTTACGAAACCATGGGCTTCCACGATCTTCCATCTTACTCTACTGGTGGTACTATTCACGTTGTTGTAAACAACCAGATTGGTTTCACCACCGATCCTCGCTATGGTCGCTCTACCCCTTACTGTACTGATATTGCCAAGTCCATCAATGCTCCCGTTTTCCACGTCAACGGTGATGATGTCGAGGCTGTCACCTATGTCATGCAATTGGCTGCTGACTGGCGTCAAACTTTCCACAAGGATGTTGTTATTGATTTAGTTTGCTACCGTAAGCACGGTCACAACGAAACCGATCAACCCATGTTCACCCAACCTCGTATGTACGAAGCCATTGCCAAGCAGGAACCCGTTGCCAACAAATACGAAACTCAATTGAAGAAGGAAGGTTCTTTGACCGAAGAGGAAATTCAGGAAAATAAGAAGCGCGTTTGGGGTATTCTTGAGGAGAGCTATTCCAGCAGCAAGGACTATAAGCCTACCTCTAGCGAATGGTTGTCCAGCTCTTGGCCCGGATTCAAGTCCCCCAAGGAATTGGCTGAAGAGATCCTTCCCCATCCTCCTACCGGTGTCCCTCTTGAAACCCTTCAAACCGTTGGTAAGGCCTTGACCACTCTCCCCCACAACTTCAACGTCCATCGTAACTTGAAGCGTATCTTGCAGAACCGTGAAAAGGCATTGGATGCTGGTAAGGACATTGATTGGTCTACTGCCGAATCTTTGGCTTGGGGTACTCTCTTGAGTGAAGGTAAGCACGTCCGTATTTCTGGTCAGGATGTTGAGCGTGGTACTTTCTCTCAGCGTCATGCTGTCCTTCACGATCAAAAGAACGGTAGCAAGCACACCCTTTTGAACAACATCAGCCCCGAACAAGGTGCCCTTTCCATCTCCAACTCATCTCTCTCTGAGTACGGTGTTCTTGGTTTCGAATTGGGTTACTCCCTCGTTAACCCTGATACTCTCGTTTCCTGGGAAGCCCAATTCGGTGATTTCGCTAACGGCGCTCAATGTATCATCGATCAATTCATTGCTGCTGGTGAACAAAAGTGGCTCCAACGTACTGGTCTCGTGATGTCTCTTCCTCACGGTTATGATGGTCAGGGTCCTGAGCACTCATCTTCCAGAATTGAACGTTACCTCCAATTGTGTGATGAGAACCCTTACGTCTATCCTTCACCTGAGAAATTGTCTAGACAGCACCAGGACTGTAACATGCAGGTTGTCTATGCCTCCACTCCTGCCCAGTTGTTCCACGTCTTGCGCCGTCAAATCAACCGCCAATTCCGTAAGCCTTTGATCTTGCCCTTCTCTAAATCTTTGCTTCGTCACCCCATGGTCAAGTCTGATATCTCTGAATTCACCGGTGAATCCAGCTTCCAACTCTACTTGCCTGATGAGCATCCTGAGCATTTGGCTGCCCCTGAAAAGATCACCAAGCACATTATGTGTTCTGGTCAGGTCTACTATGCTCTTTTGAAGGCACGTGAGCAGAACAAGCTCACCGATGTTGCCATCTCTCGTGTTGAACAATTGCACCCCTTCCCCTTCGAGCAAATCAAGGAACATGCTGATAAGTATCCCAACGCTGAAGTCGTCTGGTGTCAAGAAGAACCTTTGAATATGGGATCATGGATGCACGTATCTGACAGAATTACTACTGCATTGTCTCAGACTGAACACCATGCCGGCAAGCGACCTCAATATGCTGGTCGCGCTCCTTCTGCATCTGTTGCCACTGGTAACAAGAAGAAGCATTACCAAGAAGAATACAGTATCTTGAGTAAAGCTTTAATTGGTGAAGCAATGCAACCCAAAGAAGTAACTCAAGGTGTTCCCATTTATTAAAAAAAAATCCCAGGCACATTCTACAAAGAAAGTAAAAAGGAAAAGTTCGAAAAAAATATTTTTTAAAAATAATATTTTTTAATATATTTTTTACTTTTACAAATCTATTTTTTTTATACATCTTGTTTAGAGGGTTAAGCTCTTCTTTTCCCATATTTTTATTCCTCTATTTTTTTTTTATATACAACAAATAAAAAACTGCATAACGTTTTATTTTATCTACAGATCTTTTTTATTATTACGTACTAAATAAAAATCAGATCACCATCATTAGATCAAATCATGTGTACACGGGAAAGTGGGACAATGTGAATGCACTTCGTAATCGATTAGGCGTGAACCATTTTAGCGAATGTTTCATTTATATACAAATTATAACTATTAAGTGGATTTTTTCTTTCCATCACGCTTTCGCTTCACACCGAAAAAACCTGCTTATTATGCAAGATCAAGAAAATAGCAGGGAATAACTATTACGACTGTCGCACTAAATTGTTTGTTTGGAGTGAAGTGATACACAAGCTTTCCTAATATTCTCTTATAACATGATTGATTTTATTTGCTCTGTACTTTGTAAATCAATTTAGATGTGAACTTTCTGATTTTTTTTTAAAAACTTACCTCTTTCTTCTTTTTTTATCCTTTTTACAACAAAAAAGAGCAAAAAAGTTTTTTTCTCACCCCTTTCAAAAGACAAAATGGTAAGTAGTATATCATTGACATATGATGATATGTATTGACACGTTGAAAAATATAGAGCGAACCCACCACCTACACAGACGCTGAAATTCACCACTTGAAGAAGACCTTTGAAAACTTCACCGGTGGTAATGGTTTGACCGCTGCTTCCTTGAAGGAAATTTACAAGGCTGCCAAGGTTGATGTAACAGACGATGAAATCAATGCTCAGGTAAGGGGGAGGAAAAATGGAAGAAAGGAATAGTGGAGTGATTAATGCTTTTTTTTCTGATCCATTGAACCTTAAATAAACCCTTGCAGCTCAAAGCCGCTGATCCTTCCAGCGGTGGTAAACTTGACTTTGATGCTTTCTTAGAAGTCATGACCAAGGTAAGAATGAAGAGAGTACATTTATGAGATACCAAAGCTCATCTCTAATTATGATATATTCTATTCATTTACAAATTAGCAACATGATAAAAATCCAGAAGCTGGTGTTACTAAGGTTTTCGAAGCCCTTGATACAGATAATGATGGTCAGGTCAGCGCTGAAGATTTGAAGAGAGGTGTTGCACACTTTGGTAAGACGCAAATACCCCTCAGTACTTGTTTAAAGTAAACGTACTGAATTCTAATCACAATACTATAGGTAAATCTGTCTCTGACCAAGACATTGATGAAATGATGGCTTCTGCCGATGTAGACGGTGATGGTTTGATTAACTTTGAAGAATTCTTGAAGGTTATGGTAAGTTCATCTCCTCTACAATCCCAATAATCTTTAATGGTACTTATTGATATAAACTCGCTTATTAGACTCCCTCCAAAGTAAACGGCATGCCCAAGTTCTAAACGATACAATACAATAAATAAACACACACTGTCTTAATAGAGACATGATTATCTTTTTTCCCCCGTAAATCAAATTGTTTTTGTTTTTGTTTTTTTCATTTCATCAGTTAAAATTTTAGTTAAAAAAATGTGTAAGCGGGAAAAGGAGGCAGGGTAAAAGAAAAAGCAGTTTAAAGCTTGGGACCTGCGTTACAGGTTTCAGGGCTGGCTTCATCTTGGAAAGTCTTGAAGTTTTGAATAAACATCTCGGCCACATTCTTGATAGAACCGTTGAATTCATCTTCGGTACCTTGCCAAGCTCTCTTGGGATGAAGTAATTCACTTGGTACACCTTCCACTTGAGTGGGGATGGATAAACCAAAAGTCTCAAACGTTTCGAATTGTCCTTGAGAAAGGGTACCCTTGTGAATTGCATCTAAAATAGCGCGTGTATACTTAAGGGGGCAACGTTTACCGCCATTCTTTGCAGAGTTTCCAACCCAACCCGTGTTAATCAACCAAGCATCAGCAGCATGGGCGCTCATCTTTTCGGCAAGCATTGTAGCATACTTTTGAGGATGCAAAACTAAGAATGGGGCTCCAAAGCAGGCACTAAACGTAGGAGTAGGTTCAACAATACCATCCTCTGTACCAGCAACCTTGGTAGTATAACCGGAAATAAAGTGGTACATGACTTGGCTAGGTGTAAGCTTGGAAACTGGCGGGAACACACCAAAGGCATCACAAGTGAGTAAAATAATATTTTTAGGGTGTCCACCCATGCATGGAAGTTTAGCATTTGGAATATAGTCTTAATTAAGAAAAAATAAATTAGTGTTTTGTATAGCTAATTGCAAAACTTTTACCCTTACCAATAGGGTAAGCACAGCGAGTGTTCTCAGTGAGAAAGTCATCTGCATAGTCAACATCACGCGTATCTTCATTCAGTACCACATTTTCAAGAATGGAGCCAAAGCGAATAGCGTTAAAGATCTCTGGTTCCTTGTCAGCAGAGAGATCAATGCACTTTGCGTAGCAGCCACCTTCAATGTTGAAAATACCGGATTCACTCCAGCAGTGTTCATCATCTCCAATCAAATGACGATTGGGGTCGGCGCTGAGTGTTGTTTTACCAGTACCTAAATATGTGTATAAATAAACAATTAAGTAACTTATTGATTTTTCTCACGCTTTGGTGAAAAAGATAAACAATAAAAAAAAAAGAAAGAAAAAAGAAATGTTCGACTGGTTTTACCTGATAAACCAAAGAATAAAGAGACATCACCATCAGGTCCTTCGTTTGCTGATGAATGAAGGGACAATACGTTTGCCTTGGGCATAAGATAGTGCATTACAGTGAAAACCTAAATATGATACAAATGAATATTTTGAAACGAAACTAATCTAAACAAAGTTAAGATTCTTTACTCCTTTTTTCATTTCACCAGCATACTCGGTACCAAGAATCACCATTTCATGGCGTTTAAAGTTTACTGAGACTGAGGTGGTTGAAGTCATACCAGTAGTATAACGATTGGCTATTATTTACACACATTAGTTTTCTGACAAAAATCATATTAACATGTTTCTTACCTGGAAACTCTCCTGCATTGAAGATGGTAAAATCGGGTGTTCCAAAATCTTCAAGCTCTTCCTCAGTTGGACGAATCAACATGTTGCGCATAAACAAAATGTGGTAAGCTCTGGAAGCAATGATTCTGATCTTCTTTCGGTACTTGGGATCCCAACCAGCAAAGCCATCGAATACATAAAGACGAGGATGCGTATTCAAATAATCGATCGCACGTTCTCGATTAATTAAAAATACACGCTCGCTCATTTTGGTATTAACTGGGCCCCACTATTTAAAATAATTTTCACTCAGTAAACACTGACAACAATGCTATTCAAAAAAAACACGTACCCAAATGTCTTTACCCGTTTGTTCTTCTTCAACAATACGCTTATCATTTGGGCTTCTGCCTGTCTTCTTACCAGAGTAAGAACAGAGCGCACCGCTGGATGCAATAACTGTACCCAACTCGTGGGTCAAGGCCTCTTCATAAAGAACAGCAACTGAGGGGTTGTGCTTGATCGTAACCTAAATTTTACAAGTATGTGTTACAAGAGCCATCGACGATTTATGTACATGTATGCGTTTTCTTGTCAATTTACTCGTATTACTTTACCTTGTCATAATCAATACCAGCCATAGTATGAAGTTCCTCTTCTACCTTGGTATGTTGATAAGGAGATCCAGGACGTGATCCAGGACGAGAGGAACCTGGTCTTCCAGGTGAATCAGGACGATATCCATAAGTCATTTTCGTCTTATTTTACAAAAAGAAAAAAAAAACGTGTAGCAAAAAGAAAAAGAAAAACAAACATGAACTTGAATCATTTTTAAACATCTTATAAACGATACTTCACACGTGATTGTATTTAACGTTAAGATTTTCATGCGTTTATTTATTTATCAAAGAACAGAAAAAACACTTAATCTCTTTTTTTTTCGCTAGAGTTTCTAAAATAAAATAAAGTAAAAAAAAAAAAATCATAATTGTGAAGAAGAGTTTGGTTGAGAAAGAAAAAAAGGGAGATGCTTATAAAAAAATTGAAGAACAAAAAAAGAAGAGTGGGGTATAGAGAACATATACTTTTTTTTTTCTTTTTTCAGTTTGTTTTTTGTTTTTTTGTTTTTTTTGTTTGTTTTTGGCCGGATGTGATATTTTTTTTTCCATTATTTATAAAACTGTGTATTACCATGGGTGTCTGTTGTTTGTGTTCATAAGGTTATTATCGTTTGACACATCGACATTATTTGGTTCGGATAAGTCTCTATTTCTCTCCTCGTCTTCATTTTTGCTTGGTGGGTAATCCAATGGCCTGTAGGACTGGAGATTAGACATGATACTTGGTGTGTATCCTTTGTTAGAAGTGGGCGACATGTATGGGTGATGTCGAGGACTGGTTACTTTGTTACTGGATCCTGGAGTGACATATTGACGTTTGTTGGATGCTGCCGATGGTGACGATGATGTATCTGCAGGTGTATCAATTACATTACTATTGTTGCTTCCACTGTAATCATTTACCCCGCGAGAAGGTGGTAGATGAAATGCAGATGAATGAAGAGCAAGGGACTTTCCACCCATGAATGGCGAACGTCCAGTGCTGTTATTATTTCCCGAATTGACTCCTATGCCACCTGCTTCTGAAGGTGCAGGAGATCCTAATGAGTTTGTACCAGGTAATACCGACTTTTGACCTGTAGTTTATGTTATGTTTTGTTAAATTAAATGTATTTGTCAGTATGAAGATGGAAAAGGAGTGTGTATATGTAACTAGTTACCATAGTATGGCGAATTATGCGTTGGCTCAGGCTTAATTTCTCTGTTTTCATCAAGCATTTCATCTGCAAAATACATGCGAGATGGATTAGCATGATTTCTCTGCTGGTGCTGATGCTGATGCTGATGTGGCGGGGTTGGGTTATCTGAAGGATAAACTGAATACGAAGAAGGAGAAGAACTGATACCTCCATAGCCCGAAAGACCTCCAACAGGTGCTGATGATCGATAATCAACTTGTGAGGAGAGAACAAACATTTCATCGTTTGAACCCATAGAATTATTCATCATTGAACCATGGTATCCTGCATTTTTGAAACCTAAATGAGGAGACAAGGGGAAGTTTATATATAAAAAAATTAATAGGAGATTCATTATATATATATGCTAATTTATATCTACGCTACCTGCTTGAGATGGGGAAGAAGCGACCTCAGTTGGATTACGCTCCCATGAAGAAGAAGGGAATGAACCATAATGCTGAGGAGCTGGAGGAGGTTGTTGGGAGCGATAGCCATTCAAGCTATTCATTCTACTTGTTGTCATAGGATTATGTAGAATGGTGGAATAAAGAAATACGCTTGGGTCATCAACAAATAAGGGATAAAGTATCTCTTGAATTTTGTACTGAGCAGCTAATAGTTTCGCTCTTGCAAATGTAATCCTAATAAAAAGGATGTAATTTTTGTTAGTTAGTTAATTACTTGATTCAAATATTGTAATATAGAGTTGATATATTGTATATTTACCAAACACCTTTCAAATGCATCGCACCCACTTTAACAACCACACGACCTTTTTCATTTTTTAGGATGCCATCACGTTTACCACGAGACATGCCAGCCACATTTAATAGTTTAGTTCCATTGATCATATCATTATCTGTTCACAAGACCATTAGAGGAGTTGTAAAAAAAAAGAGGAGTGAATAAAAAAAAGTTAAAAAAAATAATCGTATGAGCCTTACCATGTCGTCTGGCTACACAAATACCATTTGCATCCACTTGGTAGCAAATGGTTCCTTCATCTTCCCAAAGCGTTGTGGTTAACTTTGGTCTACCTACCAATGTATGGCGGGTTTGTCCAGGAGCATTTGATGGTAGTCCATAAGGGTAACTGCTATTATTACTTTGTGAACCACTGCCGTTATATACTGAATCAAAAATATTAGTAAAATAAAGACAAGTCAATATAACACGAAGCAATAAAAAGTATATAATCTGTAATCACAAAGATAAAGTGTAGTAAATAATAAAAAAAAACTTAAAACAAATGCTTACCAGTAACTGCACTTGACGTAGGTGAAACAAAATAATTAGGTGAGCTGTACGCAGAAATCATGTTTGAGGCTGTAGAAGTAGAACTCATAGTAGGAGAAGTAGTTGAATTGTTTTTAAGATCGTGTGAGATGGATGGTAAGTCGTGGATGCTTGTAGGTCTGTTTGAAGAAGATGAATAGTGGTGGTGCTCTACACCACTGTTAGCCATGATGGAATTATTATTATTATGAGCAGTAGAAGAAAGAGAAGGAGGAGGAGGATGTAAAATATTACTACTACTAATATTATTATCACTTCCATGGCTGTTGCTGCTGTTGTGATTCCGACTAGTGCTGCTGTTATTGTGTTGTTGCCAACTACCTGCATTGGCGTATGAACTACCACTATGATGGTTTGCTTCTGCATTGTTATTATTGCCATCTCCTCCTTCAAATTCACGACATACTGATTTGCCCTCTACGGAAAAACCAGGACTTGAATAAATACTATTTCCATTATAATTGCTCGATGAATGAAATGATGGTACGGATGCAGGTCTACCAAGAGGATGCGTATTGGCGTTTTCACGTGATGTGTTCATGGAATAGGTATATGAAGGTGTATTCATAACTGTAGATGAATTAAAATGGTGTTTTTTTTCACTTGAATAATATATGAAAAATATTTAATTTTAATTTTTGTCCGAAATAAAAAAAAACTGTGAAGTTAAATGAATAGCGAAGTCTCTTTTTTTTTATTTTAAATGTATGCAGCAAAGAAAAGAAACTACAAAAAGAAGTAATAATAACAATACTATAAAATCTGTACTCACAATTTTTTTGAAAAAGGGGGAATAAGTATCCAGGACAACAACAACTACTGTTTTTTTGACAAGTTAGTTGAAATAAGAACTTTACTTGCAAAACGGACTACAAGGAAAAAGGAAAAACAAAAGAAAAAAAGGAAGCAATGTATATAAAAATAAAGAAAGAGGAAGAGAAATTGTGTATGTTTGTGAAAAGTAAACGTAGAAGAATTAGCGTAAATCAAAAATTATGCAGAGGGGTAAAAGAGGAGTATCAATAAACGGAGTAAGGGTTGATACTTTAATAACTTCAAATCAGCGTTTCTCTTTTCTAGTCAACTATTAAGATTTAACTACAATATATAGAATTCAACTATCTCGGTTGGTTATTCTATCTATTTTCTTTTGTTTTGAGGAGTGCTTTCTCAAGAAAAGAGAAAATAAGCAAAATAAAAAATACAATAAAAAATATGAGTCAAAAAAAATAGTAATAAAAAAAAAAAAAAACTTTAAATAAAAAGGGGTGAATATAAATGCTCACTGATGTTCAACGCCAAGTCTTAACTAAGACTTTAATGTAGCAAAGCATGCAAGAATATGTAATGCATATGTATACATTTCTTTTCATCATAGCCCAAGTAT
>VCJG01003691.1:27472-52457 GCA_024140375.1 Backusella westeae | reverse complement strand
TTTTTTTTTTTTTTTAAAAAAGTGTTTTTTTTGCGACCTCTTTCTCTACCTTTTTCATTGCACTTCTTTTTTTTTGGGATACCCATGTCATGTGAAGATCCAACTTTGATTAAACTGGTTGTTTGAATAACCAAACTACGCTCTTTTCAGCCCTCCAAATGGAATATATTTTATGTTGATGTATAATAAGAGGCGTTATGTTAAAAAAATGTGTACTGTTTTCCTTGAAAATTAGGCTTAAAAGGAATCATTTCACAAAGATCTCAAAAAAGGGACATGTCTATCACATTTCCTTTCTATACTTTCAAATCGACGAGCAGTATCAATGAATTAAAGAATCATTATACATTAGAAAGAAAATTTGGAAGATACTAAGAGCGTGTATTTATAACTTTGGTGCTTATCGTCATGCAGTGTACTTGATGGTTTCGGTTTATCAGCCTTCCTTTTGTCATGCAAATACCAATATATGAACTCTGTGTTTGGTGTAACTTTTATGATCGAGAACGCGAAGGCTGTCCTAATCAACTGTGCCTCCATTTCCATCGCTGAGTTTTTTATCATTAAATGCAAACCAAAAGTGTGTGTACAATAAAGTTGATGTTAATTTATTGTATTGTTCTATAAACTACTTGGCTAATTCACTTCCAATGAGAAGAATCTTATCCTTAGGCTAATATATATATAACATCTCTATTCGATCCGATGTAATTATATTTTGAACAATTCCACTATTACAAGAGCGGTTAATCCCATTCCTTCTGCATAATATGAACTCCATAAACAAATCCATCGATACTCTACTAGTCTATTTTTCTCATACGCATTGGTGCCTCAGAAAAGGGGGGAAATACTCGGAAAGAAAAAAAAACCACCTGATCTCACACGGTTCAGTTATACGATAATGTAAAATTGACGTAAGTGATGCTACTCGGGTAACTCTTTCTATTTATTTTACTGTACAAAAAGAGCGACCATTGAGCACCTTTTTGATGCTTGTAGTAATTTCATTGGAAGAACACATCAAAACAAAGTTTTCGAATTTAAAAAAGAGTATCTAAAAGGGATCCGACTTTTGAACAGCAGATTTGTAATGTTGCATGAAACGCCCTGAGTTTGAAAGCAAGGATACTAAAGTCTAATAAGGACGCATTTGTTTATTTATGTTGTTTTTGTTTTTTATTCCCTTTTCCTTCTTTACTGTTATCAATTTTTTTTTCTTTTATTGACCATAAAAAAAAAATGTATCAAGCTGATACCAGTACCGCTGCTGGAGCTGCCCGTTCTCATGATCGTAGAAAACGCAGCTCGCTATCAGAACTAAAAAAGATCAAGCGTGTTCATATTGGACAAAAGGAAGCTGATGAAGCCAAGCAACTGTTAAACGCTTTGCTTGCTGCCGAAAATGATGACGAGCGTTCCGAACTTGCCGGTCAGTGTGCGTCCTTTGCGCATCAATATGGCGTACGCTCTCTCAAGGCCGCTCACATTTACCCTGCCGTTTCTGCAGAGGTGTTTGCAAAGAAAGTCCGTCAGCCTCAAATCCTCGGCGCTTTTGCATTAGCTCAGTCTTTGATTACATCCAACGCCTTACTTCGAGGACAATTGGAGCCACACCTGATCACCATCCTGACTCCATTGCTGGACCTCCAGGCACATAAGGATAAAAATATTGCAACCAAGGCTGCCGAGTTAGCACGCAATTTAGTCAAGGCATTCAATGCCATGGCAACTCGTTATGTATCTGCATTTTGTTTGGAAGGTTTGGAAAACTCAAAGAAATGGCAGACAAAGATGCTCTCCCTGGAGCTGATCGAGATTCTGGCTACAGTCAACCCGATGCAGACGCTAAGCTGCCTACCCGTATTGATTCCTGTCGTGTCCGATTGTATGTGGGATACAAAGCCAGATGTAAAGAAGGCGGCTACACAATGCATGACCACAATTACAGCTCTTTTGGATAATAAGGATATTGAGCGATTCATTCCTGCTGTTATTGAGTGTATTAACCAACCAGAGAGTGTCCCAGAGACGATTCATCAACTTGGCGCTACTACTTTTGTTCAGGAGGTGGATGCCGGTACATTGGCGTTGATGGTACCTCTACTTGCACGTGGTCTTCGTGAACGCCAAACGCCAATCAAACGCAAGTCAGCTCTTATCATAGACAACATGTGTAAATTGGTAGATGATCCAGAGGTGGCTGCACCTTTCCTTCCTGTGCTCTTACCCGGTCTAGAACATGTCCATGAAATCGTGGCCGATCCAGAATGCCGCGGTGTGGTGGAAAAGGCTCTCAAGACGCTTAAGCGCTCTGCTGGTGATGAGGTTGTGTTGACCAACGAGGAGAAACGAGAAAAGGTATATTCTACCCTTGATAAGCTGATGAATACAAAGCTTGAGGGATTCTTTGCTCCTGTGCGTAAATACTTGGCTCAAATTGCTTTGGCCCTCGTACTTGCTCGTGACTATGATCGTAATGCTTGGGTGAGTAGTATGTCTCCTCATGCTGCTACTTGGCTTTTGGTGACCGGTCGTGAAACTGAAGATGGTGGAGAGGAGTCGGATGCATCTGCAGAGAAACTAGCCTTGGCTGCCCTTGCCTCATGCGAAGAAGCTATTGCCCCCAAGGATAAGGAGGAAGAGGAAGAAGAGGAAGGTGAAGAGCTTTGTAATTGTGAATTCTCTCTTGCTTATGGTGCAAAGATCTTGCTGAACCGAACTCATTTACGTTTGATGCGTGGTCGTCGTTATGGTCTCTGTGGTGCTAATGGATGTGGTAAATCTACCTTGATGCGCGCCATTGCGAATGAGCAAGTTGAAGGTTTCCCGCCTCGCTCTGTACTCAAAACAGTTTATGTGGAGCACGACATTGATGGTTCTGAAGCAGACACCGGACTTGTGGACTTTATTGATCATTCGGAAGGTGTAGAGTGCCATGATAAGCAAGAGATTGCACGTATTCTTAAGAATTATGGTTTTACCGATGAAATGGTCCATCATCAGGCTATTGGATCCCTCTCTGGTGGTTGGAAGATGAAATTGGCTCTAGCCCGTGCCATGTTGATGAATGCTGATATTTTACTATTGGACGAACCTACTAATCACTTGGATGTTGTTAATGTTGCCTGGTTAGAGAACTATCTGTTGGGTCTCAAGACGGTGACATCTATTATTGTCTCTCATGATTCTGGTTTCCTCGATCACGTTTGTACAGACATCATTCACTATGAAGGAAATTACAAGTTGAAACGTTACAGAGGTAATCTCTCAGAATTCGTAAAGAAGGTTCCTCGTGCTGCTGCTTACTATTCTTTGGGTGCTGCTCAAACCACTTTCCACTTCCCTGAGCCTGGCTATTTGGAGGGTATCAAGACCAAAGAGCGTGCTATTCTAAGAATGAAGAATGTTGACTTTCAATATCCCGGTTCTGGTAAAAAACAGCTTGTAGATATCACAATGCAGTGCTGTTTGGCTTCTCGTGTTGCTGTTATTGGTCCTAATGGTGCAGGTAAATCGACTCTGATCAAATTATTGACTGGCGAGATGGAACCTACTAGTGGTACTGTATGGAAGCATCCTAATTTACGTATTGCTTATGTGGCTCAGCATGCTTTCCATCACATTGAAAAGCATTTAAACTCTACACCAAACGAATATATTCAATGGCGTTATGCTACCGGTGAAGATCGTGAAGAGCTCGATAAAAACGATCGTGTGAATTCTGAAGCCAATGAAAAGGTGATGAATCAAGTGTTTGTTATTGATGGTGAAAAGCGTGTTGTAGAAGAATTGGTTGGCCGTCGTAAACTTAAGCAATCTTATGAATATGAGGTATCCTGGGTAGGCCGCTCTTCCGTAGATAATACGTGGATCTCTCGCCAAAAGTTGGAAGACATGGGATTTGGAAAGAAAATTGCAGAGGTCGACTCAGCTGAAGCTGCCAAGATGGGATTGAACCGCCCCCTGACTGCTAAAGAAATTGAAAAGCACTTGAATGAAGTTGGTCTTGAACCTGAGTTTGCTTCTCACTCTCATATCCGTGGTCTTTCTGGTGGTCAAAAAGTCAAGTTGGTCATAGGTGCTGCCATGTGGAACAAACCTCATATGCTGGTTCTTGATGAGCCTACCAATTATTTGGATCGCGAATCTTTAGGTGCACTTGCTACTGCAATCCGTGAATATGGTGGAGGTGTTGTTATTGTTACTCACAACCGTGAATTCTCCGAAGCTTTGTGTACCGAAGTCTGGAAAGTTGACAATGGTCAGCTTACTCCTTCTGGACATAATTGGGTCTCTGGTAATGGTACCACTGCTGTCAAGGAGGAAGACCAAGAGGATATGGTAGATGGTCAAGGCAATACTGTTAAGACTACCCAAAAGAAGAAGAAGCTGTCTTCCAAGGAACTTCGCAAGAAGAAGAAGGAACGCATGGAGCGCCGTAAACGTGGGGAAGAGGTTTACACAACTGATGAGGACTTGTAAAATTCTTTTTCATATACAATACAATGTTATTACTTTTGTTTCTTTCTTTCTTTGTTTTTTTTTAAAAAACAAAAAAGCCTATAATAAAGTTGATATTTTTTAACGTAATAATGATGGGTTCGTCGTACAAAAATACGTGGCGTATTCCCAACAAATCAACCACGGGCCCGCTTTTTTGTTTTATTGCGTATTTGTCACATGTTGACCAAAGATTAGATTCGAAAATTTAAAATCCGTCGCAGGATTCATTGGGGTTATAATGCACTGCTTGTTTTTTTCGTTTGTTTTTCTTTTCTTCTTTAAGCTTTTTTCCCGAAAAAAAAAAAAAATGTCTGACCTTATCGATTTCACACAGCCCACCCTTTACTATACTTTGGCACACATATTGTTCAATCCTATTTTCTGGAACACAGTTGCAAGAGCAGGTATGATGGTCACCCTATACAGCTCTAAAATATATATAGATGTATGGGAAACTCACGTCATGTCTTTTAGAGTATAACAAGAAGGTTTTAACAAAGCTCGCGGGAGGAAATAGATATCTCGGTTGCTATGGTTTAGCCGTCACTATCTTCTCTATAGGTATCACTAGAGATTTATTGTGAGTTGTAATGTTTTTAAAATGATGAAAAACAAGTAAAACTAAAGAGTTTATGTTTTTATTATTATTTAGATATCATAGTGCTTTGGACGCACAGCCTACAAGTCCTGTCTTAGATAACTCATTAGTCCAATTGGCAGCAGTAGGATTATTCTTGACAGGTAATATCCTTGTTTTAACATCCATGTGGGCCCTCGGAGTCACAGGAACATACCTTGGTAAGTTTTTGTTTGTTGCCTGTCCAAATATATCAGTTTATTGATTGACAATATTTACAGGTGATTACTTTGGCATTTTGATGAGCGCACGTGTCACTGGTTTCCCTTTCAATGTTTGCGATAACCCCATGTATGTTGGTTCTACTTGCACCTTCTTAGCCACTGCTTTATGGTAAGTGATTAGGGGCAATATTTCATTTCTTTTTTTTCGGACGTTTGAACATATGCATAGTTTACTTATCATCAATCAACTTTATAAATAAACAGGTATAAGAGCCCTGCTGGTATCCTGATGACCTCAGTTGTTTACATTGTTTACAAGATTGCTTTGACATATGAAGAGTAAGTAAAAGGTGGATTTATGTGTATTAAGAGAAAAAGTAATAACAAATATGGTTACTTTGATTAGGCCTTTCACTGCAATGATCTATGCCAATAAGGACAACAAGAAAAACTAAAACAAATAGATTTTGTAAAATGCGACTCGTAGATACACATACACTTTGTTTGTGTTTTATTATGTATAAACAATTACAATAAAACGATATTTATAGATAAGTTGATAACCATGGTATTTGTCATATAATATGAAATAGCATAAGTAATGGTTCCAAAAAGAATAGAAATGGGAAGTGCTGGTAACGCTGTTCTATTCATTGTTAATAGTAATATTGTGATAGAAAGACCCTATATGTTCACCAGTTAGTGCATATATGCATATAATATTGTTTTTCTCTTTTTACATACGGTAAGAATGGCTAGTATGCATAAGCAAAGCGTAATCGAATCAGTAATAGAGGCCCTTCCAACTAAAACACTATAAAATATAAAATCGCCTAAACCAAGTTTAATTGCATTCATCCCTTTTGCTGCTTCCTCTTCTTCTTCTTCTTCTTCTTCTTCTTCTATTACTGTTGTTTCTGATTGACGAGGATTTGAGGATGAAGAAGCTTCTACATTTTGCTCATTACTGATCATAGCCATATCCTCCGTATCGACTATTTCGTAATCGTTTTTTTGAGAACCTGCTATCCATGACCAAAGCGTCTTTTTTCCTGATTCTTGTGTATTATAACCACCTATTGGATTATTTGAATCATCAAATCTTGCCATCCCGGCGCTGTAAACAAGAGCAGGAATATTCTCTTGGCGCTCTTCTGCTATGTTGATTAACAGCTTCAAAGGACCCATTTCGCAAAGCACTGCAAATAAATCTACAATGATTGCAACATTTAGCCTGACATTTTATTTTGCACTTGATTAGTATATCATACCGTAAAGTGCTACTGCTATTAATACAGACCATGTGGTCCATACTGGCATTTGTAACATACTAATCGACTGGATAATACGTTAAATCATAAATAAAAAGAGTATGTTACAATATTCATACCGTTGCCGCACTGATTAATATTAAATAGGCTTGTTGAAGCCATAAAGGACTGAACCAAAACACGGATGCAACACCAACAATAGTAAAGTTCCAAGTACAAAATGCGAAAGTGATGAAATCCATCGGGATACGATACACTTCCATCATCTGCCTAATTTAAATGTTAATAACTCTTTTTATTTTATTAAGAAGAAACAAACCACTCACATCCACAATGCAGATGATGTGATACTCAATATAGAAAATACAGAAAGCCCAAGCCAAAAGAATAGAAACTGCTTTAAAGTTACAAATTAAAATATCTTGGTTATTTTTGCAAAATCTTACGCAACCTTGTAGAGGCGATATTGAAACATCAAAACAAATAGAAAAGTCATCAAGGCTATGCCAAATACAATAAGAACAGCGTTGACTATACTTCCGCCCAGTCTTATTCCTACATTATCTGTGGCTTCTTCGTCATAGTACATTAAAGGGTGACTTTAACAAAGAACAAAAAGTTGGTTGGCTCTGCATCCACACTGCTCAGAATATCAATATCTTACTCTACATAAACATTGTCCATAGCCAACGTTGTTTCGACCCAAATAACTAAAATAAACGTAATAATAAGAGGATAAAATAGCAACGTTAATTGTTCAAAGTAAAACTGGAATGTCTCTTTTCGCAATTGTTCGCTCTCATTGAGTGAATCTGCGTCTAATGAAGTCTGTTCAAGGTATAAGTTTGGGTGATTTAAAGTATTCGAAATATTTTTAAAAAAAAAAACCTCCAAATTATCGCCTTCGTCTTGTAATAAAGGTTGAGCAGCGTCTTCTTGATAATGAGACATGTAGAGAGTTAAGAAAAGCAGAAAAAAGTCGCCTGTTCTTACTAAAAAAATATTACAAAGGTCTCAGAGCCATTTTGGGCTTATTTTTATCGTCTTAATTATCATCTGGAAATTTATATTTCAATATTTTTTATTAAATTTATTTGTATACAAGTTATTATTAAAAACAAATTACATCTGATGGGAACCAGATCTGTTCTTTCTATCTTGAGCTACACACTTTACACCGAAGCCACTGAAGTTTTCGAATCCTTGTAGTACTTGGAGCACTCTTTGTTTACCAATTCCATGATGAAGAGGACCGATACTAGGCTTTCTAAGTACATCTTGGTTGCTGTCAATATCGTCGTCATCCAAAATAACATCAGGGACACCAATAGAGTGTCTATCAGATGACAGAGAATCGTTATCATAATCCCTGTAGATATAAGCACCAACAAATGAAAGATCATGTTTAGGCACAGGTGGGGAGACAATGGCTCTTGTATGACCATTTTCTGTATTCGATGTAGATCCAAGGTTGCCAGAAACTGCATTAGACATTTTATCAAGTTGTCTTTCGATATTGGATTCCAAGTACGCAAACATGTTATGGGGAGGCTGAATATCAGGTGTTTCATATCCGTTAGCATCACTATCATCAGTATAGCTATTACCAGTGATTGCACCAGATATAGGGATTTCTAAATTCTCAGCATTGCTTGCATCAGTACGAACAAATCCATCACCAGTAACACCTTTGGTATTTCCTTCGATGGCAGCAGCAGGGTCACCCTCGGAAATCTTGACACTAACTAATGGACCCTTGTAGTTGACATCGTTGATTTCCCTATCCAAGTTGCCTTCATCAGAATTGTCTGTTGAGTGTTTTGAGGAGCCAGTAAGCGAAGCAACACGGGCACTGATCTTATTCAACAATCCATTGATTGAACTGTTACTCTTCTAAAATTAAAAATATAAGTACTTAATTTCCTTGTTTGCTCCTCATATTTAAAATAACTTGAACACTTACTTCCTTGCCCTTCTTTCCTTCAATATCGTCGGCGTCACCAATATTGGCACTAAGTCTTCTTTCATCATCACCAGAACCAGTTGAAGCTTGTGACTTTTCTTTAACCATCTTGTTTCCAGCAACAAAACCAAAGCGATAGTCCTTATCTGAAAGTGCACCGTGCTCTTTTGTGTTCTTGATGGTCACACCAGAAAGGTATTCGGATCCATCAATGTTTACACCATTTGATTTTCCACGATCTTCTCCAGATTTAGATGTCGTAATACCAATACTGCCAGCTCCAGGAAGAGATACAGATTTTGAGCTAACAGAGGGACCTTTCACACCAACGCCAATACCAGTACTATCTACATCAGCACTAGACTTTCCTGACACCAACTTCGAATCAACATTAGGGATACTCATAGCACCACCTACAGATGGCATCTCGATACTACCAGGCACGATTTCCTTACCACCAACATTAGGTAATTTCGGGCCATTGATATCAGCATTCATACCAGGTACATCAGGTAAAGACATACCCTTAGCATCAACAGTTGGACCTTTGAGATTGACATCTGGCACACCAGGAAGAGAAGGCTTCTTCAAGTCAACATTGGCATCAACATCAGGGAGTGAAGGTTTCTTCAAATCGAGATTGGCATCAGCATCAGGCAAACCAGCTTTACCACCAAGCGAAGGCATGTTTACCTTGGGCATATTGATATCACCAACAGAGAAACCCTTACCATCAACAGATGGACCCTTGACATCAACATTAGGCATATTAGGAAGAGAAGGCTTCTTCAAATCAAGATTGGCGTCAGCGTCAGGCAAGTCGGCTTTACCACCAAGAGAAGGCATCTTGACCTTTGGCATCTTGATGTCACCAAGAGAGAAACCTTTACCATCAACATCGGGAGCATCAGGCAACGATACATCCTTAGCATCAACGGACGGACCCTTGAGATTAACATCTGGCATATCCGGAAGAGAAGGCTTCTTCAAGTCAATATTGGTATCGAGACCAGAGAGAGAATGTTTCTTCAAATCCATATTGACGTCAGCATTAGGGAGAGAGGGCTTCTTCAAATCGAGATTAGCATCAGCATCAGGCAAGTCTGCTTTACCACCAAGCGAGGGCATCTTAACCTTAGGCATCTTAATACCTCCCAGAGAGAATCCCTTTCCATCAACATCGGGCATATCAGGACTCTTAATATCAGTATTAACATCAGGAATATCAGGCAATGGCACACCCTTAGCACTAATGGATTGTCCCTTGACATCAACATCTGGCACATCGGGAAGAGAAGGCTTCTTCAAATCGAGATTAGCATCATCATCAGGCAAGTCTGCTTTACCACCAAATGATGCCATCTTAACCTTAGGCATCTTGATACCTCCCAGAGAGAAACCCTTACCATCAACGTCAGGACCATTGATGTCAGCATTGACATTAGGAGCATCAGGCAATGATACACCCTTAGCGTTAATGGATGGTCCCTTGATGCCAGCATTTGGCACATCGGGAAGAGAAGGCTTCTTCAAGTCAACATTGGCATCAACATCAGGCAAATCAGCTTTACCACCGATCGATGGCATCTTGACCTTGGGCATATTGATATCACCAACAGAGAAACCCTTACCATCAACAGATGGGCCCTTGATGTCAGCATTGATAACAGGTACATCAGACAATGATACATTCTTGGCATCAACAGATGGACCCTTAATATCGACATTTGGTACATCAGGAAGAGAAGGTTTCTTCAAATCAACACTTGGTACATCGGGAAGAGAAGGCTTGTTCAGATCAAGATTGGCATCAGCGTCAGGCAAGTCTGATTTACCACCAAGTGAAGACATTTTGACCTTGGGCAGCTTAATGTCACCAAGAGAAATTCCCTTACCATCAAAATCGGGCATATCAGGACCCTTGATGTCAGCATTGACATCAGGAACATCAGGCAATGACACACCCTTAGCACTAATAGATGGTCCCTTGACATCAACATTAGGCATATCAGCCAAATAGGGCTTCTTTAAACCGATGCTTGGTACATCAGGAAGAGTGGGCTTGCTCAAACCAACATTGGCATCAACATCAAGAAGAGAGGGCTTCTTCAAATCGAGATTGGCATCAGCGTCAGACAGGTCGGCTTTACCACCAAACGAAGGCATGTTGACCTTTGGCATCTTAATACCTCCAAGTGAAAATCCCTTACTATCAACATCGGGCATATCAGGACTCTTAATATCAGTATTGAGATCAGGAATATCAGGCAATGACACACCCTTAGAACTAATGGATTGCCCCTTGACATCAACATCTGGCACATCGGGAAGAGAAGGCTTCTTCAAATCGAGATTAGCATCATCATCAGGCAAGTCTGCTTTACCACCAAATGATGCCATCTTAACCTTAGGCATCTTGATACCTCCCAGAGGGAAACCCTTAACATCAACGTCAGGACCATTGATGTCAGCATTGACATTTGGTACATCAGGAAGAGAAGGCTTGTTCAGATCAAGATTGGCATCAGCGTCAGGCAAACCTGCTTTACCACCAAGTGGAGGCATTTTGACCTTGGGCATCTTGATATCACCAAGTGAGAGTCCATTATCGCCAACATCGGGAATGTCAGGACCCTTGATGTCAGCATTGACACCAGGAACATCAGGTAAGGACACCCCCTTAGCACTAATGGATGGTCCCTTGACATCAACGTCTGGTACATCGGGAAGAGAAGGCTTCTTCAAATCGAGATTAGCATCAGCATCAGGCAAGTCTGCTTTACCACCAAATGAAGCCATCTTAACCTTCGGCATCTTAGTACTTCCAAGTGAGAATCCTTTACCATCAACATCAGGACCATTGATGTCAGCACTGATATTAGGAGCATCAGGGAGTGACATAACCTTAGCATCAACAGATGGACCCTTGATATAAACATTAGACATATCAGGAAGAGAAGATTTCTTCAAGTCAACATTGGCATCAGCATCAGGTAAGTCTGCTTTACCACCAAGCGAGGGCATTTTGATACCACCAATGGAAAGGTCTTTCGCATCAGCATTACGAGTTGATCCACCAGTAGTGCTCATGGATGATCCGTCGATATCAGCGCCAGAAGGATTAGAAAGAGAAGCCTTGTTCAAGTCTTGATTCACATTGCTAGCAGGAACATCTGGTAAGGACATAGCTCCGTCGTTGGTCAATGTGGTACTGGCGCTGCTATCAGGTAAAGATGATTGATTATTTTGATCTTTATGTGATGACATGCTAATTTCTGGATGATCAGCACTCTTGCTTTTGCCTTCTTCACTAATTGTAATAGTTTCAGTGAATGAATGTTCCTTCTCGTTTGATAGTGATTCGATATTCTGTTCAATAGTTGAATCCATTCCTGGTTTTACATCAGCTATATTACTCATTTTCGATCCAGCTTTGTTTTTATCGTCTGATACTTCTGTATCGTTATTAATGCTATCACATGTTAAGTCTTGAGTTATGCCAGTTATGCCAGTTATGCTGTTTTCGGTATTGTTTGGACCGTTTTTGTCTTCTGCAGAGGAGTTTATGAAATTGAGTATTTAGTAATTATTAAATCAAATGTGTACTTTGACTCCCTTACCTTTGTTTTTCTCTGCACCATTGTTTTTTCTTGTCTTTGGTCTTCTGGGTGGAGGTACAGGTGTTAGATCAAACTTGTTACTTGTCAGCGTACCAGTTATATGTGATTGTTGAGATGCATTTATGATTGAGGTTATGGGGCTGATGTTTCTTGAGTTAGATAATTGGTCCTTGTCGTCCATGATATCCTTGTCGATGCTAGTAGTATAGTCATTTGTAGATGTTGGTTTTATGCTTGATGTGTTGTCCATGTCATCTGCTTAAAATGATTTATTAATATGATGTATATTATTATTTAGTTTTCATTACCTGTTATATTGAGACTCTTATTTAATGTTTCCGATTCTTCAGTTATCTGCTGAGTAATCTCATTGTTAATATTTGCGGCTTTGTTGCCACTGGCTTCTTCATTGGTTGAAGTAAACAATTCCTTGCCAAATGTACCAGGGAATTCACCGACTACAGAGGGGACAGCTACTGGAGTCGTTTTGATGTTGTGAGTTCCGTCATTTGTTTTAGAGTATTCATTTTGAGCTCTTGAAAGCTGTTCTAAAACTTCTGTGTTCATTGCAACAGATGAAAAAACGGGTGCATTGGAATAAACAGGATTACGGGAAGAGACACTACCGTACACAATGTTGTTTTCTCCTTCATCAGTACTGAGTTTACTGTTGATTTCTTTCTCTGTTTTATCAGAAGTATCCCCTAGTGTTTATTAGTGGATTAGTTAAAGATATAAATCGCTATATTTTGCATATAATTACCTTTTTTACTTTTTTCTTTTGAGGAAGACGAAACCTTTGCGATTTCATTTGTGGATACAAAGTCAGAATTAGCATTGGCATCTTTGGATTGTTCCTCGCTGCCTTTAACAGAGTGGTTTGTGCCGAAGGCTTCAGTGTTCATCTCCTTTTGGTTATATCCATCGGAATTGCCAGAATGACCGTTGCCGTCGAAAGAGACACCGTTATCAGCCTTGCCTTTAGAATACAGATCTGAACTGGTGACCTCATCCGAATCTTCCTTGATGAAGGAGTCTTGATACATCTGCATGTCTGATTCATTATTCACAGGACTATTGATAGACCTTTCGCTACTGCTATTATTTTTTTGGGGTTGAGGGATAGCTTGATTAATATCTGCGTCATTATCGTCTTTTATTGCTTCAGGATCTTTATTTGTGTACTGGGTAACGCTTTCATCCGTGATTGGTTCTGTTCTAACAGCAAGGCTCCTTATAGCTGAAATTGGTACAGTAGGAATGAAACTTGTAGTAGAGATGCCCCGGTTAGAAATATTAGTTTCATCTGTAACATCACTGACATGAAGGTCTGAATGGCCATCATTAAAATTGTAAGTTCCTGGCATCACCTCGCGTCTGCCACCTACAGAGCCAGATGAAATTTCCAAAGAGTTTGCATATTGATCATCTAGAGATGCATTAGTAGCTAAATAAAATACAATTTAATTATCTTGCTTTTAAAGACGTTATAGCTATTGTTTCTGTAAATTTAACTTACTATTGTTAAAAGCTTTAGCTTGGCAAAGCTGATTCAGTTTGTCTGAAATTTCCTGGTTTGTATTATGCGATGATTCAGTACAACTTTTAATTAACTCTTCAAGCTGACCGAAGGTATCAATTAGTTCTGCTTTGCTATCCCTTAATCTTTCTAAACGACCTTCCAAATCGTCGCTATTCAGATTGGTTTTATCAATATTAACCCAAGAAAGCTGCTCATTAAAAAGAGTATCCAACAGTTGCTTGCAATGTACTGCCAAAGAAGTTCCACCAATGGTTGTTCCTAATAATCAGCATTAAAATTTGATTCACGTCCTCAATGCAAAATTATGACAAATTTGCATTAACAAATTACCTTTAGTATTCTGTATAGTTATAGGAAGAACTTCTCGAGTGTGATTTCCATTCTTGTTCGTATCGATCAAATGCATGGCCAGAGCAAATTCATCTGCTGAAAGACCATCATTACCATCAACACTAGAGAGATTCCAAACAAGTTCGAACTCATTTTCAGATACATTCTGCTGTTTCTTGAAGTATTCAATCGCTTGAGTTTCTAGATAATCTGGTTAATACTTTCCATTTGCTTGCAAAGCTTGCTTTTTTTTACCAGTAATGAATCCAGTATTCTCTGTATCCAACTTTTTGAACTCGTCGAGATATTCACAAAGAACACTTCCGTGTGGAGAGGAGCTTCCTCCCAGGTAGGTAAAGCTTGATAGTCTCTTAAGTAAACTTGACATACTTTACGAGAGACAGATAAATTATGTCAAAAAAAAAAAAACAAACAAACAAAGAAATAATAATATAGTTATTAGATGCAACTCTAGTAAATGAACTGAAACTGAGACTGGACTGGTCGGATTCGTGAAAATATACTCGGGATTTATTTAGCTCAGCACCCAAAAACCAGCCATTTTGGAGCAATCTGTATGGAATGTTGAAAGTGTTGAGAATTACCCAAACTTGATGTTCAACATATTTACTTGAGTAGTAAACAGAAAGCTAAGTTCTTAAACGTACTGTGTATCTGTAATATATTTACAAGGAGTATTACAAATATGTAGATAGTGGTTAAGCATGAGTATTTTGCATATAAAATACTGTTCGACGTGAGAAACACTCTTTGGCTTTATAAAATTATATTTCACGTCAATTTTTAATCAAGATAAAGTTTAGGCTTTGTTTCATTATCATAGTGAAATAAGCCTGCTATTCTCGTGATGCGAGCTTAATAACTCTAAATATTGTAGATCGTATGCAGAAAAATAAATGTGGTGTCTATTTGAGATATATAGTATATGTCCCCATTTCCAAAACTCATTTCGATAACATTAATGTTGTATAACGTAAGTAATCTTGCTGAGCCTTGTATGAAAATACTAAGATCAAAAAGTGGAGATTTTTCGGGCGCTGCATAATTATTATTTATGTGTACTTTCCATAATTTATATATTTATACAAGAATACGATACTAAACCCCAGTTCCCATTATGAATATACTCAATGCATGACTTGTTTTAATCCCAGAAAATATAAAACATAACTAGCTTATAAGTCAAGTATCAAAATAATGTGTTGCCGCGATAAGCTTTAAACGTGATCCCCAAGTTTTTAAAGACATTTGCCTTTTCTATTTCATTTGTTGGTTTAATCTATAGAATTTAGAATAAGCTTAAAATAGACGTTTTACTCAACCATTTAATTAAAATAAGAAATCTGAAAGTAAAAATGATAGCGGCTGTGCGTTTTTTTAATTCTTTTTACTTGTTGTGTAAATTGACAGCACGTACAAAAATATATTCTGTGGATGCCTCTACCATTTATTAAATATAATTAATATTTTTAGCCTTATTGAGAATTAGCAAAGAAAAAGACTCCACTTTCATTCTTATTTATATTAAGCACTCCATCGATTGTTTCAGATGACTTAGCTTCCTTTTGAGGGAACTTTCAAGGTAGATTTTCTAAGGTTTTCATACCAATGAAGTCTAATAAAAAAGTGTGAATCATTCACTATATTATTGCGCCTATAAATCATATGATATTGTATTATAGATAAAAACATGGACGAGAGGATGTCATTTATTATCTATTATCACACCATCCATTAACTGGAATACAAGATATATACCTACAGGTTGGGCAAATAGACCCGATATTAACATTAGAAAAAAATATGTATAATAAGACGAATAGGATAATAATAGTACAAAGAACAACGCACTTAAGGACATTCATAATTAATCTTCTGCTTCTTGAAATACATGGGCTCAAAGGAAATAGTAAAAAAGAAAGTAAAAGGCCCACTATTAACCCTCCTAATAAATGAAAATAAATATTAAATCAGTTAAAGTCCCAACAAAATATAAAAAATGTAATCAAACGACTTACCAACATGCGCTAAATTGCCGATTCCTGGCATCATACTAAGGACTCTTGATACAGCAGCCGAAAGTATGACTTTTATAAGTTGTAAAAATGGATTTGTTACATTTTTTCCATTCTAACATTAATTTGATAATAGAATATCCCAAGAGACCAAACAGAACTTCCGAGCATCTCATGCATGGAGATAATCTGCTTCCTAAGTTTATCAGTACCCAATACAAAGAATTATTAATACAACCGTTTTGTTAACTCAAAAAATCCTCTTTTCTTATGATCTCTACCATATAATTTGGTCCGACCATAGGGTTGAATGGCTACGTCTGAATTCAATTTCCTGTAAGTGTGTTATTTCTAATCAATTCATAAATGAATACACATATCATACACAATCCGGTAACCCAAGTAAATATTGGATATTTCACAGGACCAAAGAGTATGTTATATATTAAGCCTTTTTCCTTTGGTATGTCAATCGAATTAAAGCGTTTTCCAGGTTCTTTTATACCTTCGTCAAATAAGATTTGATAGGACCTTACACCGTATTTTTCATTCTTTTCTGTTGACAGATTTTTGTGGTGGTCATTTCCCATTTTCAAATATGGATCTGTATCAAGTTTTTGATGAAACTCAGGCAATAATCCAGGGAGAGTTTCTGTGTTATTGATTTCGTGATTTTCGGAATTCCGACTTTCTACTTCTTCCTGATTGTAGAGAGGCATGAACCCTTGCTTCTTAGCACCTATAAATTTGCTGACATATGAGCCATAACTCTTTTTTTCTCTAGTCTGATAGGAGGTTGGATCATTATCTTGTCTTTTTTCAGAAAATTCAAGTGCTTCAGTAGAAAAAATGTCCATTTCATGCTCTGTTGATTTTGTTTGAGATTTGGGTGATTCAGAGGTAGGGATGACTGGAGATGATACTTTATAAGGTGCATTGTTATTTACTGCTGACGAGGACGCTATGGAATTTGTATCTTCATATTCTATTGCGGGTGTTATTGACGGAGATCACGCTGTGAGGTTACAATTTGGTGGATATTGGCTGTTAAATACTTCAATATCTTTATCATTTGAAGTAGTGATCATTTTAAGCAATTTGATAAAAGTAAATGGTATTGAATTAAATGTTACAGTTATATACTTTTTTTAAAAAAAAAATTAAAAAAATGGCTTAGTCTTTTCTAAACAGCAAGTTGATTTTAGATTTTATAACCACAGATATATTTAATCAATGAGAAATCGATCTGCTTGTACACCACTTTCAGATATTAGTTGAGGAGCAGAATGATAAGGAGAAACTACTCGCATGAATTAAGCGATGGGATATGCAAATACGATTTAGTAGTAGTAAAATCATTGTTGCCATTTAGTAAATAGTACAAAAGGCGATACAAATTCAAAGAACTCTCCCGCGTCTATTTTTAAATAAACAAAAGTTGCTTTTAAGTGCCACAGGTTCTGCTGTATGTTATACTTGAAGTATAGTCAGCTCTACCAATCAATACTTATATGAGGGTAAAAGAGTTGGCTTTCTCAGCCTTATTGTTTATTTTGTACAACGCCAATACGGATGTTGCTCAAGAAAAAAAAAGGAAGGATAGTGTGTGAATAATAACATATTCCAAAGTCAAAAGTGTCATTTATCACTTTGATTCCAAATAATTTATATATCTTAATGATGGTTATATTGAAGTAAAAAGATCCTGATGAGCGCCAAACCTTTACACGTGAATATCACGTGAATATCACGTGACTGAAAATGTTGAAAATCATTTACTTTTTCTTCGAACAATAATTCGCAGATTTGGCCGAGTGGTTTAAGGCGCTAGCTTTAGGCGCTAGTATCGAGAGATGCGCGAGTTCGAACCTCGCAGTCTGCACTAACATATTTTATTATTTTGAATATAACTACTGGTCTATAAACTTTTGAGTGTTATGTTTTGATTTATAACGAAATTTTACTAAGTCTTCAAGAGAGGATACTGCTAGATTTTAAAGATTCAGTTAGTTTTAGTTGCTACTATAGTTTTCTTATACAAAAGATGAACTTTTTATACAGAGGAAAGAAATAAAGATATAAAAAATAATAATGAAGATAATAAAAACACAGAATTGATTAGGTATAATTCTATGGAACTTCAGAAGTGAATAGTTAGAGTAAGCCTCAATGGTCCGTTCTTTGTTTGATGCCATCCTTCTTTAAGCTTTGACTTGATTTTATCCATAAGTAATTGTTTTCTGCTGTTATAGGACTTCTTTATTTCACCATTGAGATGATTGATCCTTCGTTCCAAGGCTTTAGTATAACTTGAATTGCCTTTGGTTTGCTTTGTAAGAGGTTGCTGACTCTTTTAATCCTTGTAACCTGGCAAATATCATTCCAGGTAGTATTTGCATGGTGTAGTTAAATTCTAGAACATATGATGACATTGTCTCTTGTATAACGTTCAGTTTAAAAACTGAATTGAATACGGCAGCTTTCCCCTCTGATGCTATTTGCCTGGTCCCAATCAAAGTATTGTAAAAGTTATAAAAGCGTGTAATGTATTTGTTGAAGACAGTGTTGAACAAAACTTGCCAAATCCGCAGGCTTTTAAAACCTGGCTAGTCATCAAATAAAATGGGATCTGGTAGGTACAGAGTAAAAGTGTTTTTTTTTCTGAAATATAGTCCATGATAGGCTGCATGCGACTATTTCTTCTTTTGTTGCATCAGTGATGGTGTTCTGTTATTTGTTGTTCATGATATTTGTACAATAATGTTTTTATGGAGCGACATTATTCGGGATCTTGACGCGTCGTTTGTCTTACTTGAGTCTTCCTTTTCGTCTCTCTTAAAAAAGAAGTATAATAATAATAATAAAATAGCAATAGTGCTAAACTTACTTCTCTCTTTAAAACCTCAGCGTAAGTTGATATTCTCTCATGGCATCATTGAGCCTTTCTTTCATAATGCTCTCTCTTCAGGTCAAATTCAATTCTGACAACATCAATGGATCAACACCAATTATCTCATCCTTGTCTGACACGATTTTTTTTTGAATTTTGTGACCACTTTGTTTTTTATCCCCTTTTTGTTTTTAAAAAAAAGCAACGTATTACTGTTATTAATTTTTCATTTCATTTGATAACATTGTAAAAGAGTAATTTAGTTTGCGTTTTAGTACCGTTATCTTCTGATATTCTACATAAATGTAAACGAAAATCCCAGTGTGGAAACAAACTTTCAGTTTCTTTGGTGGCCGTGTTGTGAAACATGCAATTAGACCGACAGAGTCAGCGCCGCACACATCCACAAGCTTAAAAACCCCAGTAGAGAATTCAAACTCTCATGTGATATGAGGATTAATAAACGACTTTAAAATAAATGTAAAGTTATGGGGTATTTTTTTAATTTATTTTATTCAATAAAGTATTGCCTATCCGTTGGTGCTATGCTTCTTACCTGGATATTTACAAAGGTATTTTTTTTTTGATAAGAATGTAAAGTTATAGCAAATACGAAACCTTTTGTACACTTCGACTCTGGATCATTAATAAAAATATAAATAATACAAATTCGATCAAAGTTAAAAAGCAAGAATCAGAGCAACTTACATGTCGGCTTTTGGATTAAAAAAAAAATTGCAGTTTTGTGGCTTAACGAAAAGTTACAACTTTCAAGTTTCCTTAGCGCACCCTCTTCAACTACCATCGCCACTATTTGCTACTCATTATTAAAATAGCTCATTATATATGATTTTTAATACAATAGTGAGTAAATTCTTCGTTTGCTGAATAATAATATTTTATTTTGCTTTACTAGATTGAAAAATAAAGAACTACAGTTTGTTTGGTATCATTGCGTGCTTCGATGGACCGATAAATCCAATCCAATTCACTTTACCTTTACCTTGAGTTATGTTAATATTAATTAATTAATTATTAAAATCAATAAGCAAGTAGGAAAAGGAAAAAAAAAATAAAAGCCTTCAAGTTGTACTCACCTACACCAGTTATATCTTGACAATCATTCATGCTGCTTACTCTTTTGTTATCACTGTTAACTAGTTATTCAAAAAAAATTATAAAACAAAAGAAATGTTAATAATATGCAATTTACGATTATGCATCAAATTAAATACTCTTAATTTAAGCAAGTAGATATCTCAGTAACCTACCAGATTTAGGTACAAAATACAGCCTCTAAACAATATCAAACATTTTGTTTATATATATGTATCATATATATATATATATCTAGCCTTCTTTTCTACAATATAATACAATTATACTTTTATCGTTCCAACCTGAAAGCAATACTTGATCAAAAAGTAACCCTTGAATTCTTCATGCTACTATGTGTGTTTACTACTGACTCTCTGATTCTACTTTGTAGTTTATACAACTTGGTTTTCAAATCCTCAAAGTTATAACTATTCATTTTGGATTTCTGTTCCTGAATCTTTGGGTTCTTGCCAAGCCAGTTTAATAAATGCTATGTTTATGCATTAACATTTGTCTATTGAAGTAGAGTGACAATAAGAGAAAACCAAACAATAAAAATTTTTTCATGTAAATGATGAGTAAAGGCAGTCTACTATCATTTTAATTTCAGAATAATGCAGCTTTTTTATATTCTTTTGACAAAAGCTTGCAAACTTGTAGAGAAAAGTGAATCCATTGACAAATAGTTGGATTTCGGGCTCCAAATTTCCCGTTGTGATAAACAGGATTGAATATCAAGGCGACAATTCTTTGCTTTTTTTGTGTCTCTCCTCTTATTATAGTTGCATCGGTATCATCTATATAAAAACTGGTCACAAATTGAGAACGAACGGGTTTTACTATATCAATTATATGCGTTTAATTTCCTTTAAAAAAAAAGACATCTTGATTAAATTATTTCAAGAATTTAAATAAATGAAATGAACTGGGTTTCTCTCCTCTTGTTCTCCTTAGAAATATATAAATTTGAGCATGGCGTGCACGTGTTGGTTTATTTCAAACTAGTATTAAAAAAAGGGTTCTTACTCTTATTGAGTAAGCTTGTGATGTATTTCTAATGATCCACTTGTACTATAATCGGAGATGATAAGCTATTTAAGTGACATCATTGGATTACTCACACTAACTAAGTTAGTTGATGATAATTATTAAATGATTAGTTAAAGTAAAGAACGTCCCCCGTTCTCCCTTGATTTATGTCAGTTCTTCTATCCCTTGCTTATTATCAAGTGTGTTGGTTTTTATATATTATATATATTTTTTAATTTTGGCGGTAAAGAGATGTAGCTCATGGACTGTCCCAATGAATGCATGCGATTAAGTAAAAATGTATCACACAATTATGGTTTGTACTACATATAGCCAGATCAGGTCAATCTCTTCTCACCTAGCAATAACTCGCTAAAAATGTATCATAAAGGACGGTAAACTTGTACGTAAGGATGTTAAATTATATTCTTGTTTCCTTGGCAAGTGAAATGCCATTAGAAATGTAATATAAAAAACCAAATTAAAACCAGGGCTGTGATATATTTGTCAGTTGGTTTTATTTAAGGTTATGATAAGTTGCACAAATAAGAAAAAAGATCGACGTTTTTAATGTCCTAGATGTAATAAATACAGGCTTTATTGACAAATAAGGTTAACTTAATATTAGTTCCTAAATTTCTGAGTTGTGTTTACCTAGTACAATAGTCTATGGAATTTATTTATTCAATTAGTCTTTCAATTAGTCTATTATACCCTGCTCTTTACCTTCTTTACCTTCTTTTTTATCTTTGCAGACTTATTTTTCTTTTTCAACATAGCCATTATAAATAACTAGTTTTTGCTATGGCTCCTCAGTCTACTTCAAGCAAAAAAATCACAGTTATAAATGCTATCCTATCAATCTTGATATCAATAATCGTCGCATCTTCGTTAGCTCGGTACATAACTGGTAAAAATAAAACCATACTCAATAAAAAAAAGTCTCTAATTTTATATATTAGAACCTCAAGATAATGAAAGGTGTCATGGCATGCTTAACGACGGGCAGTGGATGTCTGGTAGCTACGATAGGTGGAAGCCTTCAGGTTGTATGGCAAAGACTTATAAAGGGGATGACATTTCTCAATGTCTCAAGAATACACATGTCGTTTATATCGGTGACTCGATAATGAGAGAACAATTTTACTCACTCACAGCCTACATGACAAAGCTTCGAACAAGAGATGCCGTGCATGGCGATCAAACATATCATATCAAAGAGAACGGAATGACCATCCAGATGTGGTGGGATCCTTACCTTAATGCGTCAAGAACAATAGACCTTCTAGAAGGAAGAGCAAAGAACAAGCCCAGTCTGTTAATTATGGGTTCCGGCATCTGGTATATGCGTCGAACTGGGGCTGATTATTTAACTGAATGGAAAAGCGCTATCGACAGAATATTCGATGGTGCGAAAAAAAGGTCTATCGCTGATAGAATTATGATGTCGCCTGTTGAAATTGTTTACCATGACTTAATGATTCCTGAAAGAAAAGAAACTCTGACAATTGACAAAATCACAATCATGAACAACTACTTGCGAGAAAGGGAAACGAATATTAGAAATCCAGTCACACCTATAGCCGTACCATTTGTGTGGAATGAGATTGTGGTAACAACAACGAATCAAACAGAGGATGGCCTGCATTTTAAACCACCCGTCACAAAAGCCCAGGCACAACTGGCTTTGAATTATCGTTGTAATCAGCAGCTGGAAAAAAGTTTCCCAATGGTCAATACTTGTTGCAATACTTATCCCCGTCCAAAATGGTACCAAACAGCAATTTTCGTTTTCTTTTTGTGCACAATACCTCTTGGCTTTCTTGCCATACAGAGCACTTCTGGTAAATATAGCTATATTAGTTAAATTAAAAAAAAATCTTGCGCTAACAGGTTATTTCCCTGATCATAGAGTGTCTAAGTAAAGTTGCCGACTATATTTACCCTAGTAGTACCAATTCACTTCTTGCTATCTTCATATTTGGTCTTAGCGTAATATACATGTATGTGGGCGATCGTACTCAACTTTTTGGAAAGATGTACAAACACTTTGATCCAGTTACATTCAGTATTCTTTCACTTGCAACGGTGGCAGCTGGTTTGCTTACTGTAAAGACCATCAACAAAGATCCCGAAAGTGAACCTGGATTTTTGAACAGAAACCAAACTGATGAATGGAAAGGTTGGATGCAAGTTATGATTTTAGTTTATCACTTCACCGGAGCTTCAGGTACTTCTGGTATTTACAATCCCATCCGCGTGCTAGTAGCTGCTTATCTCTTCCAAACTGGATATGGTCACTTTTATTTCTTTTACAAAAAGGCAGATTATGGTATTGCACGTATTCTGAATGTAATGGTCCGCTTAAACCTTCTTACTTGTGTTCTTGCCTATACCATGAATACCAATTATCTTTTCTACTACTTCTCTCCGTTGGTTAGTTTCTGGTTTGCAGCAATTTGGGTTGCCATGTTTGTTGGTTATAAATACAATAGTCATGGATGGTTCATTTTATCAAAGATAGTGATTATGGGAGTGATTACAGGCTTTATAATCCATTATCCTGGTATCCTCGAATTCATTTTTGATTTCTTAGCATGGGCCTTTAAAATTCAATGGAATGTTACTGAATGGCGCTTCAGACTCTCTCTCGATGCTTGGATTGTTTATGTTGGTATGGTTTGCGCTTATGTCAGCATCAAAATTTCAGAATACAAGTTACATGCAGAATATCCATTTATGTGGAAAATCACAAAATATGTTTCCGTCGTCCTTTCTATTTTGGGTATGATCGGCTTTTTCTGGTTTGAGCTCTCCATGTCCAAGACCTCTTATAATGGATATCAACCTTATATTTCGTGGATCCCTATCCTTTCTTTTGTCTGTCTTAGAAACTGCACACGTTTATTCCGTAATACTTACTCCCGCTTTTTCGCTTTTATTGGTAAAATTTCTCTCGAGACATTTATTGGGCAATTTCACATGTGGCTAGCAGCCGATACTACTGGCTTATTAGTAATCATTCCTAATGCTTCTTGGGTCATCAAGACAGAAATTGGTTGGTGGATTAATCTTGGTGTTTCGAGTTTGATATTTGTATTTGTTTGCTACCACCTGAGCGAAGCAACTGGTGTTATTACTCGCCTTCTTTGTAGCGGTGCCAAAGAACAGAAATCAAAAGAAAATTACACTAGTTTACCAAATCTAGCGGAGGCAACGACTCAAGATGCTGTTCCTTTACTACCTACAAATTCATCAAATGGAAATAGTAACAAAACTGAAGAGGATGGACCAGCTAGATTGGATGTAGAAACAGAAGAAGATGAATCAGTTTATTTGGAGGAAGATGTGCATACAAATAGAAAAGTCAAGTGGTATAAGCCTATTATTGAATCGATCGGTCGGAATTATTGGCTTAGAACGGTTTTGTTTTTGGTGGGTGCCGGTATAGTAAACAGATTCTGTTCTTAAATACCTTGTATATTATCTACACTGTTTCAGCTACGGTCTAATGATGCTTAACAAGTTAAAATCATTGTTCGCTTACTTTTGAAATCTATTTTGCACCTATACCCATCGTTTTATATGAAGTAATCGAAAATGAAGTTAAAATTTTAACAAGTTACAATAAATGTATATATAAATTAAAAATATTGCTTTGTTTTTGTTTTTGTTTGTGTTGTTTTTTACATTTAATATTACCCCCCCTCTTGTGGCACAGTGAAATGGACCGATGCATTGGAATTTCTCGAACTTGCTTTTTTGTAATTTTAGACGAGGGCCTGTTAATGGCAGGATCGTGAGCACCGAGTCACCAATAGACTGTTTACTATTAATAGGTTGACTGACTTACCAAAAAAAAAGAAAAAGAATAAAATTAAAAAAAAATCACAAACTC
>VCJG01003688.1:30166-42326 GCA_024140375.1 Backusella westeae | reverse complement strand
TTTTTTGCTAACTTGTATTATAATAGAATAAAGTAAATACCGGTGCAGATTACTGGAAATGTACTAAGCAGGTGTTGTATCAACATTTCTTGTTCGAAGGTCCTCTTATTTTCCTTTTCCACCCCATGGCTAGTTTATTCGGTATGAGCGTCAGTGCACCTTTCCCTGAATGGTAAATATAATCGTAAAGAGTGGGTTTTATTAAGGGTTTATCTAAATGTACCATTTTGCAAATATATAGGAAGTATATTTGGCCACAGATTTGTGTCTTTTTTGTTTTCGAAGATACCTATCATTATTGGGTTCACCGCTTGATGCACTATCCACCTCTTTACAAGAAGATCCATAAGGTTCATCATGAATATGCTGCTCCTTTTGGTATTGCTGCTGAGTATGCTCACCCTCTTGAAACATCAATTTTGGGCTTTGGCACTATCGGTGGACCTCTTGTATACCATGCATTTAATAAATACTATCTCCATGCTGGTCCTCAGTGGCAACTTCATTTGTTTACTATGCTTTTCTGGATTGTCATGCGTCTCTTCCAGGCCATTGATTGCCATGCTGGCTATGATTTCCCTTGGTCACTTCGTCACTTCATTCCTTTCTGGGCTGGTGCCGATCATCACGATTATCACCATATGGCTTTCATTGGCAACTATGCATCCTCTTTCCGCTGGTGGGATTACTTCCTTGGCACTGATGTCAAGTATCGTGCTTACCGTAAGCGCCAGGCCGAAGAGAAGCGTATCAAGGAGAAGAAGGGGTTGTAATTTTTCTACAGTAATTTTTTTTTCAAAGGCATTTCTTTTTCCAATTCATTTTTCGTTATCCTTTTATAAAGGAAAATGACAATACACATAATCACATCATTTCATAATATCTAAATTCAAAAACTTAATATAATAAAAAATCACATTTTAAATCTCCACAAATATGAACAGATCAGATAAGCTTAAGTATTTCGCAATGGCCATTTCACAATTTGTTTTAAAAGTAGGCCCTGACTTCTCTCTTTTTAGGTTTTTGACTAGCCTTTTTTTATGTTATGCAGAAAACAAAATTTGATTTTTTTGATTGGTGGCATGTTTTTTTTCGTATAAGGTAAAGTGCAATGAAGAAAAAAAACCGCATTATTACTTGGAATGTAATATAACGAGAAGATAGAAAAAGAAAAAGAAAAGAAGGAAATAAAGTACAAACACAAGTTGTTAATACAATAAACAAAAGATGAACAACAGTTTATTATTGTGTGTTTTTATTTTTAATTTTTTTGTTTTTTTTTTTCTTGTGCGAGTGTAATATTATATATAGATTTTACACTGAATTATAATATATATTTGCTATTGATGTTCATATTAAAAACGCGTATTGCTTTTTTCAAGCAACAATCTTCTTTGGTCTTCCACGACCTCTCTTAGGAGCCAAAGGATCAACAATTTTCTTCTTCAGGTCTTGATCAGTCTTCTTGGATGGTGGTCTTCCACGGCCTCTTTTTACCACGGGCTAATCAACATAAAACAGTTAATCATCTTTTGCTCCCCAATCAACTCTCTATCTTACCTCATCCTTTGATGTAATGTCCAAATCCTTGACTTGATCTTCCTTATTTTGCTTATCTCCTTCCTTTACTTCTTTTGTTTGGCCTGTTTCTTCTTCCTTTGGCTTTGGAGGTCTTCCTCTCTTGCGGGACTCGCCTGCAGCTGTCTGTTCAGGCTGCTCTGTCTTTGAAGTGCTCTTTTTAATGGGTGGCATCTTTTCTTTAAGAGAGAAAAATATACAGATAAAAAGTAAAAAGTTGAAAGTTGAAAAAAAGAGAGAAAAAAAGGGGATGGGCAAATGTCGAGAATTAAAAAAAAAAACTTTCTTCGGTACTTTAATTTCGAAGAGAGTCTTTTTTCTTCTCAATTCCATGTCACTTGTTATTTATTGTTTGTTGTTTCCAATTTTTTTATCCTTGCTATTACTTGGTTCTCGCTTGGTTTTCTCTATTTTCCTTATACCATCATCATAAAAATAAAAAACAATATAAAATGCACTTTAATCAAATTAAAAGAGACACAAGAGCTTGTTTTTCTGGAGAAAATGTCACACCTGACCTAATAATATATTTTTATTTATTGTTAATAAAAAACGCCACCTTGATACTTCAGGAACAGAGCGGTTATTATTAGATTGTGATGAGGTATTTAAGAGGTGAATAGTAGCTATCATACGCATATCCATATCAATAAAGAATAGCATAGATGATGCTCACAGAAGGAAGGAAGCTATTTTATCTTTTGTCATAAATGATCTCTATTTTTACAGTAAATTACGCTTGGGTGTTGTATATATATTTACAAAAGCACCAGTTTTGGTCACTATTAAACACAATTCTTGATAAGTTAAAAATAAAAACAATATTTTTAATAAGGAAGACAGACTCGAACTGACGTTTTACATAATTATACTCCGCAATTTGTAGCATTAAAATCATATGTACTTTCCATACCCTTTTTGTCAGTGATAAAGTACATTTTGCACATAATATATTTCAATTAGCGAAAAAAAATCATTCATATTAAAACCATTTTATCTTTTTTCTTTCCTTTCTTTTCCTTCTTTTTGTATATTTTTATCGTTCTTATTGAAAATATGGCTCGAACTAAGCAGACCGCTCGAAAATCCACAGGTGGTAAAGCACCCCGTAAGCAGCTTGCTTCAAAGGCTGCTAGAAAGTCAGCACCTACAGCAGGTATATACACAGTGTTTTCATCTTTTTTCATCATTACTGCGACCTGATAAATAACAATTTATACTAACCATTACAATATAAAAAAAAGGAGGAGTGAAGAAGCCTCATCGTTATAAGCCTGGTACTGTAGCACTTCGTGAAATTCGTAGATATCAAGTAAGACCTTTGTATATATACATATATTGTACCATATATAAACCTTTATATTTGTCATAGAAATCCACAGAGCTCTTGATTCGCAAACTACCTTTCCAGGTAAAATATAGAAACACAAAAGTGTACACGTTCAACCAAAATTAAATATTATCCATAGAGACTTGTTCGTGAAATTGCTCAAGATTTCAAAACAGATTTACGCTTTCAATCTTCTGCTATTGGAGCTCTACAAGAAGCCGCAGAAGCCTATCTTGTTTCGTTATTCGAAGGTAATAAAAAGATAAAAAAAAGGCCCTCATATGACTTTATCACGTTACTGATTATATTCAAAATTAGACACCAATCTTGCTGCTATACATGCAAAGAGGGTCACAATTCAGCCAAAGGATATTCAATTGGCTCGCCGACTTCGTGGCGAAAGATCGTAATTACATTTATGGAAAACACCAGATGCAAATGATTTAAAAATCACATAAATGTTGATAATGTTAATAATGATAATAATGATAATAAAAAAAAAACTTCTTCTTTTATGAGTTTATTGTACAATGAATTCTAAGTCGGTATCAACATCCAAAAATCGTTCATGAATTTTTTTAATGGCTTCTAATGCATGTTTCTCCGCCACCACACATGATATGTTTATTTCGGAAGCACCTTGTGAGATGATCTCAATACTGATACCTGCCTCTGCCAAACAAGTAAACATAAGCCCTGGTGATCCAATTAATTTTTTGAGATATTTTCCCACTAAAGATATGATCGCCATGTCCTTCATAATGTCCACCTATAAAAAACATTAATATACATGCTTTCTTTTTATTGAAAAAAGATAATAGCAGCAGTATATACCTCGCCTAAATCTTCAAGCTCTTGTATTGCTTTTTCCAAATTAGTTTGTAGTACATCTCCTGACAGTGCCATTGATACATGCACCTCTGACGTAGATACCAGATCGGCAACCACATTATATTTGTCAAGAATAGTAAAAATCATTGCGAAAAATCCATGTCTCACATTTTTACGGTTCGAATGTATATTCAACACACAAACACTATCCTTGACTGTCACTGCAGTTGCATACTTGTATATTTTTGATTTGCTTTTACTTTTTGTCTCCACCACGTTTTTTTCGAATGCATCATCTGGGAAAACAACAGTACCGGGACCCAATGGGTTCTCTACATTTTTAATACGAATAGGTATATTGACCCTAATCACTTGCTCCATCGTCAATGGATGAATCACCTCTGATCCATAGTATGTAAGTTCTGCGGCCTCTTCTGGTGAAATCATATCCAGTAGTCGGGCGCTCGATACCTTTCGTGGATCTGCAGTGAATATACCATCCACTTCCTTCCAAATTTGAAGCTCTTGCGATTTTAATCCAACTGTTAATAAAGCTGCGCATAAATCGGTATATCCACGTCCAACACTAATAAGTAAACTTCCAGGAACATTACCAAAAAAGCCTACATGTGTGTTAGACTCCACAGCTATTATTTGTCCCGCCCGATTTCCCACATAGGCTTGACCTTACCTGTCAAAACAGGAATTTTATTCCCACATTTATTTACTTGTTCTTGTAATTGTTGAGAGACGTGGTCATAAAACTCTTGATTGAGTATTGTAAAGGATTTATCAATGATGTTATTTAAAATAATCAATTGACTATCAATGCCCTTTTTTTTATAAAAAATAAATAAATAAATAAAAAGATTTTACGTTAATCCCTCTTTCTTTCTTGTTTCCACTTTCCTTTTTACCTTTTCCTTTAATACCGCACAAGCAATAATACAAGCCAATTTTTCACCCATTCCAACAATAATATCTTTTGATCTTGGCGAGATTTCATTAATAATCTGATTATATATGAAGATGAGTAAGAGCCTTTATATTAGTATATTATATCTACCTCTGCTGCCTCCAAAAATGAACAGAGTCTCAGGCACTCCTCTTGTATCTCCAGCTCCACATCAGCAAGTATACTTTTATCCTTGGTAATGGCCGACCTAGCAGCTTCCAAATGATCCTGTCTAATCTCATCCACGATATCTAAATAGTGATTTGATCCTTCCTTCAAAGCTTCTTCTGCTGCTCGCAATAGCCTATTCTTCCAAAATTAAAATCGGATGACGTTTTTGACAACTTTTTCTTTCTTTCTATAAACTGACCTGTTTGTTGTTCCGTCTTTTTTCGTTTTACCACTTCTGGCTGAGCAAACAATAGCCACTCGATTTGTTTTTAAATAAGTGCTATACCTTGTATAAGCCTTTTAACACATCATTTCGGCCGTGGTAAAACTTACGGTACAATCGTATCTGCTATTTCACTCAAGAATTTGCCAACACTTGTTCCTCCATATTTCTGTACAACCCAAGGTAATTCCTCAGGATTCAGCATCATTATTTAAGATAATATCCTGGGAAAAAAAAGAATAAATAAAGAGCAAAAAAAAAAGTAAAGATTCATGTAAAGTTTTAAGATTAAGATTAGCTTTCCAGTCACAAGATGGTAAAATATAGCATCAACAATGCTATGATTTGATTGGTCGCTATGATTTTTTTCTTCCTATCGACTACGGTCTTAATTATGTGCCTCTTGAGCTGAGTGAGTCAATAATCGGTCGCTCAGCCTATTTCCTGAGCATTTCGTTGTATGATTTTTGTTTTCGTGAAATAAACATAAAAAATGGCACTTAAGTTTTATTAGATGGGGCATCTGAATGATGACAAACGCTTTTGTGACCAAAAAAAAAAACTTTTTTTTGACATTCCAAATTATAATGGTGGTGAATTGTGAGCCATGAACCCTGGCATCTACTTGCATAAGAAATACATAGAAATAATAAGACTGGCACTAAAGTGGGAACTGCTCTCCCATATTGAAACATCATCCATGTACTATGGTTGTTTCTCATTGAGTTTGTATTTACGATATGCCATGGAAAGTGCTGGATATATATACTCTCCAAACAGCTGTGTACCGTAGCAAAAAAAGGAAATTTTTGGCAGCGTCAGAAAACGTAAAATGGCATTTGCGTGATAGGCACAAAGACTGCTTGTTGTGTGTAAAACTGATTTGATTAGGTAAGCCCTTTGGAGCAACAGTGCTATTTCTTTTTAACCAATCAAGTTAGTTTACTTGACTTTCCTTTTATCAATTATGTCATTTCAAGATAGAATCAAACTAAAATCAAGCTATTTATATAAAAATCAGACTCAATTACTATTATTATGATTGATTTGATATCGATCATTGTCAATCAATGAAAAGGAAAGAAAGAATGTATAAAAACAAGACATGATACACACCATCTTGCTATGTTACATGTTTATATATTGATCTATGTTTTCACACACACACACATCCACAAGCAATCATTTATTTACATGCTTATTTTCCAGTTTTCCCACTTGTCCCACACTGAAAAAGTGCAGCCCAGTCGGTCATTTTTATTTTCTGCTTTTTAGCCTTTTTTCCCGTTTTAACGTCGCACCAGTAATGCTGTAATATGAGAGGACTGGCTTTATTTGAAAACCTTAATCTTCTCCGCAAAATAATAAGAGAAAAAAATAACCATTTTCCTTTTCCCTTCTTCCCTTCTTTCCATATTAATATACAAACATGTCTACTATCGATGAACTCGCAAATGCTATTGCTGAAATCCAGCACAATGAACGCCCTTGTTTGGAAAACTTGCTTTGCTTGAAGAAGTTGGAAATGGAAAGAGAACCTGTTGATCGTGTCCATCGTGAAGCCGTTACTAAAGTGTAAGTGTGTGGTTTATATCCATGTTGAAGGAATCATTTATATTTATTTAATCAAAAAAAAAGTGATGTATGGAAGACCGAGATTGTCAACTTGAACTCCTGGAGTTTTCAGTGGTTTCTCTTAAAGGTCACAGTAAGTAATAAGCAAAAAGTAATTATGTTTACAGCCAAGTTAAAAATATTCTTTTTTTTTTAGTGTGGTCTTCAAGCTGAAAAGGACCGTGCTGCTGTCGGTTTGAAAAAGGCAGAGGAGCTTATTATTGAAACTAAAAAAAATGTTGATGAGATGGATGACAAGATCCATGATGTCGAAAACTCAAATGAGAAATACGCTATTGAACATAGACGTATTCAAAAATACCGTGAAGATCTTACCGCTTTATTGGATAAGGTAAATTTTACATTATAAAATCAAAGATATAATGAGGAGAAGAGTAGTGTATTTAACACAGGTACATAGGCCTTAAAAGATGGTTTTCCTGGTGAAGACTCTTATAAGGAAACAATTGAGGGATTGAAGGAGGACTCAAAAACGGTAAGCAAACAAGTACAACTCGCTATTTTTCCTATTTATTCATTTATATTTGTTCATGTTTCAGAAATTCGACAATATCGATAAAATCTCTGAAGTCAAGAAGCTCCTCAAGGCTGCTGATAGCTCTCTCTTGGAGGGTATCCTTGAATTACGTGGATCTAACAAGGAAAGCAACATTGGTCAGGGCAAGGTCTATTTCCCTGACGAAGCTTATATGGCATTAAAGGCTGCCCGTGAACTTTACCCCGAATTACCTTCCATTGAATCTCCAACCGAATACAAAAACGAAGCAGATGATACCGGTGCTTACTACTCTCCTTTACAGAAATATCTTTGGGATGTTCGTAAGAAATTAGCCGAGTTGACTACTTGGTGTGATATGGAATCATTGGTTTTGTTGGATAAGGAAACTGAGACTCAAATCACTCTTGGTACAAAGATTGATGAATATAATATGGAGAGACGTAGAATTTTAAAGGAAGGTGGTTTAATCTAATCTGTTTTTAATGCTTTGTTTTTTATTTTATTTTATTTCTTTGTATTATTATAAGTAGTTCTCTTAATCATTACCCATTTTCTTCAATTAAAAAAATAATAAAGTATAATATCTTAATCCCTGGATGGTAAAACCCAAACTGGTCTAATATCATTGAAAAGGTTTTATGAAAGAACTTTCTTTATTGGTTCTCGGAGTGTTTTGGGCTTTGTTTTTCCTCTTCGCACAAGTTATTTCTATTGATCATAACTGTTCCTTCCTTTGTTTTTTTTACTAGATAGATTTAAGCTATAAACAGTCTCCACTTTTTTCGTACCTTTTATAATCAAAATAATAGCATGTGAAATCTCTCGCTTTTTCGTAGTACAAAACTAAATCATCTACGCTTTTCCGTCTGCTCAGTTTTATACTTGTCTACTGGAATGATCATTCTCTATTACACTTAAGAAACCAAAGCAGCTTATATTCAGGCTTATATCAATATCAATTTTAAAAAATTGAAATAGAATCAAAGTAACAACTTTACTCTTGAAATCAATTAAAACACTACTTTCCGATCTAAAGTTAGCTGTTATTGCAGGCACGAAGGATTAAAAAAAAATCTATTTTTATTTCAACCCGCTAAAAGAACGCTTCATTGGTCAATTAATTGTTTATTTCAACAAAAAAGGGAAAAACCGATTACATTTATTTTGGCAATGCTTCGACCAGAGTATTAGCATCGAACCAATTGACTAGATCAAAACAGTTATGATGGTCTCATTTTTATATCCTTTCTTCTCATTTCTTCTATTAATCTGTTCCAATACTGATAATATATATAAGAGACTAAATTAATGGTGCTTTTAATAGCAAAACACATTTGATCAAAATGAAGCAGGGCAATAAAAAACGGGGCCTGCATGATCACCTTTTTTTTAGTAAGTTTATATATATATATATACTGCAAGTAAAGTATGAAATATTCATACACAAAAAAAGTGATGAAAAGAGCAATGAAGTAAGACACACGTACATACTAGAAAATAGAACCAAAGACATAGGGCATGTATTTTTATTTTATTGTTTTACACTTAGTAGGAAACAGTTGATTTTTTCGACATTTGATTAGGGTGCAAGTCCAAAAGAAGGACAATAGTGGCTGACGGTCTATTGTCTTTCTCAAAAGGCATCCGTAATTTAATCACATGTGCAAGAGTAACTTTTTCTCATTAAATAGAAATAGATGGCAGCATATTGGCTCAAATAAATCGCGTATACAGCCATTAGTGTTGATATATCTCAACTCGGGTATTGGGATCGGTTTGTCACATTCCTACTGTGAAATTGCCTACTCGACGAAATAAAAAAACCTCAATTATGTATCATTGGTATAGTCATTTGTTCTTGAGATCATAAAGAATCTAGATTGCACCAAAACAAAAATATACTATTTTACTTTTGGGATTTGTCCTATGATTGTTTTTTTCTTCCTTTCTCGATTTAGTTTATCGACATTAGCAAAACGAAAATCACGCGTGACCATGCCATATTTGTAGCACAATATCCAATATTAACAAAAGTTTTGTATGGACACTGTTTTTCAAGTTGACACTTTACTTTAGCATTTTAACATTTATAAACTGCTTTTCTTAAAAAATAGTACAATTCTACATACCAATATCTACGTAGCTTTATAAGCATATCCATTTTACAGCTCAATCGATGAATAGTAAACCACTTTTATACACTAGATCGACGGATATTTCATCGTAGTAAAGAAAATGTATAGAATTCACAATTGAGCAAGGTGATCAAGATCAATACCATAAGCCTAAATTAAAGATGTACATGAAATTTTTATCCAACAACCGTACCTGATAAGTCCCATTCCCCTTACTTTTTTATTTGTTTATCATCGTAAGCATATTAGTTTATCTGTTGTCATGATGGCGTATAATTAACTAAAGAACCCATTATCTTTGAACTGCAAATTATCATCTCAGCAATGACTAACCGATTCTCCCTACGTTATTATTTATAAGTATTTCTACGAATGATTATGAAAATATATGTGTCAGCTGCGTTGATTTTATATATAAACTGGGAATGCTGTAATATTTTAATTTTTACTTTATAAGAGGAAATTTTAGGAAATAGATCTTATTATTCTTTTTTTCATGGTTAAATGTTGTTTGAAAGCATTTTTTTTAAAGAATAAAAAAGAAATCAACAACGTTATACAAACAGAAACTCTGTTAGTCATGGTGGCCGAGAAAGCTCCTTTATTTATTGTTCAGGGTAGGACAGAACCAACGGTGTTGACTATGCAAAGATAGAAATGTGCAAAAACCATTGGTTAAAAGCAGCATTTAAAACTGAACATGAAAACCGGAAAAACTCGAGTTGACAGCCAGCCCTTTTTATTTTTATTTAAACACAGCGTTATCAATATTTTTATTTAATTTTTTTTTTTTTTTAAACTATTTTTTTTCTCTCATTTCTTATTATACACTTTTATGTCAAGTCAAAAGCTCTTGGACGCTTTTGGCCCGGAAGAAAGGAAACCAAAATATGGCTCTTCGAACGCCTCTATTTCGTCGCTTTCTTCTCAAAGTAGTGAAGAGGCCATTTCGTTAAAAGTAGCGACTCGAAAAAAGAAGAGATTAGAACGACATCACAAGTCACGGCCCAAGTTAAAAAGCACACTCTCCAAAATAGTACACAGCACACAGGTCTCAGAAGAAGAGGACAATGTGATTGAAATACCACACAGCAACATGGTTATATCTGAACTCGATCAAAAGTAAAATCATTGAACAGTAACAGGATTATGTTTTTGTTTATTTACATTATTTATTTTAGTGCGGAAGAAGTGAGATCATGTTTAACTGAAAATCTCTCAGAATGGTCGAGAACCAAAGTTAATTTAAGTACAATAAGAGAAAAATATAGATACAATCGACTTATGAGGTAAAAAGTCACAAAAAAAAAAAGTTCAAGCTAGCCTATTTTAATTATTTTAAAAATCATAGTCAAAATGGAATTCATAACTTACGTAAATATGTAACTGACGCCAAGGCCATGCTAGTCACCAAACAAAGCATTGTTGTTTTTGTAAGCTATTTTGATGATGATTTCAGGATCAAAAAAATGAGGCTAATTCCACTAAGGTTTATACTGATCTACTAGTTGATTTAACATTTTGTTTAGCCTATTTGGTTGAAATGAAGCAAGAGGCGGATATACACGCTGAACCACCTTGGATGTTTAAATGGAGGTCTTATGATTTATGGTTTTTGTGTGTTTGTTTGAGTCTGTGGAACTTGTTCTCGTTTGCTATGCGCATGGTGTTGACCGGTCGACCTTTCTCAGTTCTTATCAGCTTCCGATCACTTATAGAAATTGCCACTACATATCCTTTTCTCTTATCGCTTTTTATACAGAACGGTCAATATCTCTATGGTAACTTGATTATTATTATTCTATGATATCGATGAATTGACTCATTTGGCTATTATTTAGTGCCTTACTTTTTGAGAAGCTGGGTGCTATTATTAAGAATTAAAAGTGTTATAAAGATTAAAACAAATCTGTTAATGACAGGTAAGTTAGTATATATGTTTGTAGCACGTGTACATGAGCGATTTTTTATTTATTTATTTATTTATGTCCACGCAACCAACCGGTTTTAATAATTCAAATATATTTAATAGATAAGCTTGTCGATCCCTTGAAATCAAAATTGGTGTATCTGATTGGTACATTAATTGCATTATTATACAATGGCATGTCAGCTTTTCAATACTGCGAAGTAACATTTGGCGATATTCATTATTCTATCCTGGATTCATTATATGTTGTTATGGTGACGCTATCAACGGTTGGCTATGGCGATATTACACCCAGTACAGAAGGAAGTAGAGTTATTATGATGCTACTTATTGTCATTGCACTGGCTGCTTTACCGAGCCTACTGGCGGATGTATTAAATACTGTTCGAAAGAGAAGCGGTAATCAGATGGATGTCATACGATGTCTCATTAATTTTACTTACTTTCTTGTTGTATCATTCCAGATTGGGGCGGTTGTGTTGATGATTCTGCATTGCCTTTTATTTTAATTATTGGTACATTTCGACCTGAACAAGTAGTAGAAATTTTGGATGGCTTTTTGAACTCAGTGAGTTTACTTTCATTATTCGTGTGTATACAAAAGAATATGTTTTTATTCACCTGTTTAGTTGATCCATTTAGGAAAACATAGAGTCTCATCTTAATGTTATATTTCTCGATATCAATCGACCAAATGAGGAGCTTAAATTCCTTGAAAGAAATTCAATGTGGGGCCATCGCATCCAAGTATTACATGGATCTGTATTAGTAAGTACTCAATTCCTCCTCCTATTATGATAAATATGTTTAAACTTTAATGTTTGTATAGGATGAAGATACTTTAAAACGTGTGGTAAGTTGATACTTGGT
>VCJG01003683.1:8009-33020 GCA_024140375.1 Backusella westeae | reverse complement strand
AAAAATTTAAAAAAAAAAAAAAAAAAGAAAGTCAAATCATGCCACCACAATAGTCAGTGAAAGTCCATTTAATTTATATTATCCCAAAAAAATTATCATACAAATATGGTGCCAGTGATGAGGAGAAAACTTTAAAAAAATGAGTTTAAAAGTATGAACTCTGGTGTAAATTACAAAGAACGTCAGAAATAACCACTATATGTATTCTTTGGATTTTTGAAAAATAATTAACTATCAACATGAAGATATAAAGAGCCCTAAAGTAGGGTAATATTGCTTTCAAAAAAAAACGCTATTGTTTCACAAGTGTTATTTTATGTAAATATATTGAGTTACTTTCATGCTATATCGCCTCTTCATTTATCAACTATTGCTTGAAAAGGAGTTTTTTATTCTTTTTTATTCTTATTTCCTAAGCCGATCAACCGGCCGTTGTTTTAACTAGACTTGTATTGTCAGATCATCTCTGTTTCAAAGATGTAAAACCAAGGTTGTGCATTTTAACTAGTATTCCATAAAAAGCCTTATATTTGAGAAGAATGGCAATAAAAAAGTATATTGAAATGAAAGGCATACTAATGACCACAATTACCTTTTTTTAATGAAAAGCGTTCTTATTTACTAAGACGACAGCTTGAGCCGTGTTCAATACACATCTATATTACAATAAAATTTGGAATATCAATCTTGAAGATCGATTTTAATTTTCTAAATTCATTTTATACAAAACAAAAGTTTTCTTTATTTTATTATGTAATGATTATTATAAGTTATTCATTAAATCATCTGATTAAGACTTGTATCCTCTGTTTGCGAAGAAATAAATTTCTCTTAGATGATGTATTCACTTGACCTGGCCTAATCTGATTTTTTTTTACATATTTGATATTGAATACTATATCACTTCCATTATGCATCCAAATGAGCACCCTATCTCATTTATAGCTCACATTATTCGCCGAAAATGGAAACAGTTGCTTTACTGTTGCCATGGTAAATTTTGTTGTCACTGGAGGAGAAAACATATATATGTATTTTGTATTGTGAATATCTAAACAAAATATCGAAGAAAAAGTATGCAAATTGCTATTGCTATCCTGGTGGCTTATCGTATATACACGCCGTATTTGTACTATATGCCTTTAATCATACTATTCACATGCGAATGGCAAGAATGTGGTACAGAAATTGACAATCAGGTCTCTTTTTATTGGTTGAATCTTAAATCAATAAGAAAACAATTGTCCACCTGGGTTAAAGTTTTATTTATCGTTTTTTTTTTCTTTCTTTAATTTAGTTTATATACAATGTCACAGATTTTTGAGTCAAGAAAGCCAGGAGCATACATCAAAACAAATTGTAAAGATTGCATAACACCTATTGAATTCCTTCCCGAGGGCTGCTCAAAGGGAGATAAAGTATCTGTAAAATGTTTTGCTTGTGACAAGGTCGACACCTACGAAGTAACTGATCCCGAGCAAGGTTCGAAATCAAGTAATGCCGCCAAGCCAAAGAAAACTAGAAGAAGAGGAACAGGTATTTAATATTACACTATTTAAAAATAGGACCTTTGTTCACTGTAATCCTTTCTTAGACCAAAACCCTTTATCCACTGAATACTACGACTTACTTGATATAAACCCAACGGCAAACCAAGACGAGGTAAAGAAAGCCTATCGTAAAATGGCTGTTAAATATCACCCCGATAAGAACCGAAACGATCCCACTGCAGAAGACAAGGTTTGAGCAATATAAATATAGGAATGGAGCGGGGATATTGAAAGTGTGTATTATTGTTGCTATAAATATAGTTCAAGAAGATATCCGAGGCATATCAAATTCTATCGGATCCGCAGTTACGTAAAAGATATAATGAGATGGGCGAAGAAACTGGTGTTAAACCTGATGGTGGTTTTGGTAGGTGCAATTTCTATAAACAGTGAATAGTGAGTTGACCACATATTTGTGCAGTCGACCCTGAAGAATTCTTCAAACAATCATTTGGTGGTGAGCGATTTTTGGATATTATTGGCGAAATATCGATTGGTAGAGAAATGCGAGATGCACTGGAAACAGCTGATGAGGATGATACTGTGCTAACAGAGGAGCAGAAGGCGACCAAGGAGGCTGAGAAGGCAGAATCTGAAGAAGAGAAGAATGCTGTTAGAGAAAAGAGAATCGAGACTCTTGTTGAAAAGCTGATTGAAAAACTTAAGCTCTACGATCCAAAGTCAGAGAAGGAATTTGTTCAACTTATTACAAAGGAAGCTGATGAATTAAAATTGGAAAACCATGGTGTAGAGTTACTTCATACAATCGGTTATGCGTACAGCATGAAGGTTAGACAATATAATAGTCGTGGATATGCATTTGGATTGGGCGGAATGTATCATAGTATAAGAGAGAAGGGTTATATCTTTAGACAGACCGTCGGTACTATCCGCACTGCTTATGATCTTCAATCCACTTTTGGCGAATTGCAAAAGGCTGAAGAGAAGGGTCTTACTGAAGAAGAAAAGGCAAAATTAGAAGAAGCTGCTGCACTAAAGGTAATGCAAGTTTAAATCTATCAAAAAATAATAAATTTAACTCTTTTTTCTATTAAAAAGGGCCTGGAGGCTATTTGGAGAGGATCAAAATTGGAGATTGAAGGCGTTTTACGTGATGTGTGTGACGTTACTCTTACCGATACTAAATGCAGTGAACAGGAGATGATGAATCGTTTACAGGCATTGGGTATCATCGCTAAAATATACGAAGGAGTCACTGCTGATGAAGAAGAAACATAAAATTATCATTGGTTGTTACAAACACCGCAATGAGTGAAATCAATAAACGTTTATTGGTCAAATTCCTCCCTTTTTTTTTTTTGATACCGTGTTTTATTATAAATTCAAGCAAAATCGTCTTTTCTACATTCTTTTTCTTTTTTCTTCTTCTATTGTTTTCAAAAATACTACTAATAAATATTAAAAAATGACCAAGCCTGTTACTCCCCCTCGTGCTGATTTTGATTGGGCCAACATGGGTTTCCAATACAGAGATGTCAATGGTTATGTCAAGTATACATGGACTGAGGAAAATGGTTGGGACAAAGGTACCATCGAGACCGATCCTATGATGAAGGTTCATATTTGCGCCACAGGTCTTAACTATGGTCAACAGGTAAATATTTATATTTATTTATATTTTTCTTAAAAAAAAAATGATCTTGTTCGGCTTTGTTTACAAATACATACGTCAAGTGTTTTGAAGGCATGAAGGCTTTCCGTGATTCCGAAGGACGTGTACGTATCTTCCGTCCTTACGATAACGCTGAAAGAATGAAGCGTAGTGCAGAGTTTGGTTTTATGCCTGCAGTTCCTGAAGAACTTTTTGTCGAAGGTGTCCGTCGTTGTGTTGAAACAAACCTCGAATACATTCCCCCCAAGGAGACAGGTGGTGCTTTCTATATTCGCCCCCTTTTAATCGGTACTGGCCCTTATATTGGTATGGGTGCTGCTACTGAATTCACCTATCTTGTATTTGGTATGCCTGTTGGTGCTTTCTACACTGGCGGTGTTAAGCCTGTTGATGCCATTGTTATTGAAGATTTTGACAGAAGTAAGTTTTTATGGGAAAAAAAAAAAAAAAGGTTTATGACTCATTATGTGGCGTTTAGGTGCACCCAAAGGTACTGGTGGATTCAAGCTGGGTGGAAATTATGCCCCCACTTTCCCACACATTATGAAAGCCAAGAAGGCCGGTTATGCTCTTACACTTCATCTTGATTCCAAGACCCACACCTACATTGATGAGTTCTCCACATCCAACTTTGTTGCCCTCACTGCTCCAGGTAAAGTATATCTGAATCTAAAAGTGATGATGTAATAAAAACTTACACCTTAAACTTTATCACAGACGCCAATGGCAAGCGTACTTTTGTCACTCCCAACTCCGCATCTATCTTGAGATCTGTGACCCGTCTTTCCTTGGAGGACGCTGCCCGTAAATTAGGATGGGATGTCGAGGAGAGATCCGTTAGCTTCCAGGAAGTAGTAGATGGTAAATTTGACGAAGTTGCAGCATGTGGTACTGCTGCTATTATTACTCCTGTCAGAAAGATTGTCCGCGGTGACAAGGAAGTTTTGATTGGTGATGGTAAACAAACTGACATTGGAGAAGGTTTTGAGAAACTTTACAATGAATACCGCGGTGTTCAAGGTGGTGATATCGAAGATACTTATGGCTGGATGTGGCCCAAGGAAGGCTTGTAAATCATTTGATACAAGCAAAAATATTTTACCTATTGTAATATAAATAAAGAAATACCTTGATATAATTTGTTGAAAGAAAACACCTTCTAATAGAAAATACCATCTACCATTTAAAATGCTAAGGAATTATAGTTTTACACTTGGATAAATAATTTACACCGTCGTCTTACAAATTATTTTTGTTCAACGATTGGCATGGGTAAATCTTTTTTAGCACTGTGTTTGAAATGAGTGGGTTCAACTCAAATAAAATTTGGCCCAACCTGGGATAAACGAAGGCCATCAAGAAAGAAAATACCTCTTTCAACAATCCACATTATTTGTTTTTGCATGTATTTAATAATAGGTTTATTAAATAAAATATATAATCAATGTTATTGTTCTTTATTGCTTGTTCAATATATATTTAAGGATTTTTAATGGTGAGTAATTTTGGTGCTAGGCAAGCTTTGTAACAATTGATTGAGTAAACATTCCTTTTGAATGAGCTTTTTCCTTCAGTTTGATTATCGCAGGGTTTACAATGTAACTGAGTGATTCATCCTGCGGTAACACTTTGTTAAAATGAGGCTTAGATATATGCATTTATCCAGGTCTGACTGTATTCTTCTTGAGGATGCAAGTCATCTTAGACACGGGTACAATAATATATTACTGGACTCCAAATGTATTAAGTTTGGTCCTTTCCTGTATACATTTCTGGCGTTACATTCAATACGTTAGTGACTTTGTGTTATTAAGTACGCCTTTGCTTATTTAATAAATACTTACAAGGTAATAAAAATATTCTGGATGAGATCAACACTCTCATTTTCTGTTTCAGGAAGTCTTCTTGCTGCTTTTTCCATGTCTTTTCGTGTCTCCTACAAAAGCCATATGTTATAAGTTTCTTTTTTTTTATTGTTATGTTGCTCTTTATTTCTACGTACTGCATCCACAGCAGAATTAACATAATATTATAAGCCTTCAGTTAGTTGTATATATGATTGCATAATTTGGACTTTCATAAGCCTTTAACAAACTTATATTATATATATATATATAATGCGTTCGAGAAATATTATCCAAAAAAAAAAAAGCTAAATTTCATTGATATTGACGTAACTAACGTGATGTTTATTTTTTGTATTAAGTTTACAGAAAATATATTAATGACTCATGATGTAGTTTTTAAAGTTCATTTATACACTAGTTTTTTGAACTACAGTGATAGCGGTTGTGGTTTGGCCATTTTGAGTGATAATCTTAGCAGCTTCTCTAACATTTGATTGGTGAAGCACGTCGTCTGTTTTTCTAAATAAAACATCTGGACTAGTACAGGTACCGAGAGTTCGTCTCATTTGCTTTGTCAAAAGCGTAAGCCCAATTTGGTAAGAAGCATTCATCCACCCAAAACCTTCGCAGGGTACGTATTTGAAATCAGCACCAACGTTACCGTATTCAACCTGGACCCTATGCGTCAAACTTACAATATCGTACTTTTCGGCCACAATCCCATTGAAATCAACAAATGACTTGGTAATCCTTTTTTTTTTATTAAAGTATATCAGAAAAAATATATTTGATTTTAAGGATAGAGGTACTTACACATACAACCATCGGTAAGCAAGACGGAGTGCGATCGACTTCATATCGTAATTTTCAAAAGCTTTCCAAGCAAGAATTTGATGAGGAGCCCATCCGAAAGGAAAATCCCATTGACGATTAGGTCTGTCCAAGCTGATATTACCTCTTGACTCTGCTGTGCCTGAAACAAGACCTCCCGTGACTTCAAATTTATTCAGGGATTTCTTAGTCATAGTTTCTGCTTGTTCTTTGCTAGCACACCCAGCCCACATGGCCCAGAAGCTCGTTACAGTTTCGTAATTAATTTGTTTTCCTTCAATGGTATCGTAATCATAGTAGAGACCTTTTTCTTCATTCCACAAGTACTTGTCGATGGCGTTTTTTCTTGATAGCGCTCTCTGGTACCAAATTGAAGGATCTTGAGCGATTCCTTCAAAGTCAAGCAATTTTCCATCCAAAAAGGTTTCAATACAACTGGCTATATCAATTTCATACTTGTAGAGGAGTGAGTTTAAGTCAATAGTTGCAAGATTAGCGCAACGACCTTCATATCGGTAGGTTGTGTCATGACCAGATTCACGTACTGCGCGATCGTGCAAGAAATAGGTGTCTAATTTTGGCTCTAGTATTTGACCAGAATTATATTGTCGCATGTATTCTTCAATCGAGCATTTTTCACGGAGAGCATACGGTTCGATAATATGATCAAAGTGAGATGCCTCCGTTTCGGGAGGGATGCCTTTTCCGTCAGGATGGAAACGTGACAACTGCGTGATTTTATCCAGTCGTGGTTCACAAGTCCACACTGTGTGGTATTCTTTAATAGCAGCTTGTAATACAGAACGAAGCCATGTTTTGTTATCCTCAGGGGAGGATTGTGGTAGCTTTAGATAAACCTGCTTTGCCATGTCCGTTAAGAATGGAGGCTGAGACCGAGCCAGATAATAAGAGCGGTTTGCGTTGAGAATTTTTCCATAATGCTTGATTTCATACACAAAGTTGTCAACCATGCCTTTAGCCAAATCAACACGATCATCAATTAACAATCCAAGCGCTTCAAAATAAGAGTCCCAGCCATACATCTCATTGAAGCGTCCGCCAGGAACAACAAAAGGAACACCGCGAAAGTCTGTTTCACCTTTATCATTGACAACTTTTTCTAATTTTAGAGCAAGAATGCCGGGTTTACTATTAATCGATTTAACATACTCCGGAGTGATGACTTTGGGGAGGCGCTCTACCTCTAGCCCTAAATGTTCTTTTGTAACTGCCATCGATTTATAGTATTCAAACACTTCGTCTTCATCAAAAGGAATATAAATCCGAGGACAGTGGTCAGCAGAGCGATTTTTAGGATCAGTACAAATACGTTCCAACCCTTCAGCATCGATACGGCGTGTCAAGCCATCCCAGAAACTATGGCGAATCATGCGTGATAATCTATCAACAGGGTTTTCATTTAGACGAGCTTCATCCAAGACGATGTGCTTTCTTCCAAAATCCTCAGCAAGAGCAAGTTCTTGTAGCAGATTTGACAACATGTAGGTACCTCGGATCTCAATTTTACGGTAACCACCTGAATCTGCACTACCAACAGAAAGAGACTTTGGACCAAGATCATTTACAGTAATTTGAAAGTCTCCATCGGTGTCTTCTTGTTCGACTAAAATACGTTGGGTTTCTTTGACATCTAAAAGAAACTTACGGGCTTTGCTCTTGTCATCTTTTTTTTTAATAAAGTTAATATCAGACCTGCTTAAAATACTATGGGAAATATCGTGTTTTATCATTACCATGAGAGGCCCTTCTTTTTCTTTGGGTAGATAAGGCGTCTAAAGAGTTTGAGATGGAGTTTTTCCCCTATTTAATAAAGAAAAATACAGAAGGTAAGGCAATGTTTTTGTGTGCTATTTTATCTCACGAATCAAGAATATTTTATTATTATTAGAAATAAATGCAAGTATTTACCGAAAGAGAGCGGACTCGGTTAATAGAGGCACCAGAATTACTACCTGTTGTATAGTATGTTTCAGCGGGTGCATGAACATCTACTTCATGGTCGGTAGGGGCTAAGCAGATAGCTGATTCCATATTTTTAAAGAATTGTAAATATAGAAAAAAGTAGCGAGAACTCGAATCAAATCTGTTTATAAATAAATTTATGATATAAATTACTTTTACGAAAGATAATAATAGTAACAGCAAAAGAGAGAGCGAGCAAAAGTGAAAAACTGGAATGATGAAAAATAGGAGAAGATCAAGAATGGCTCAAGTTGTGTTAAATAGAATTAAATATGATTGGTTCCATAAAAATATAAAGTTGTACTGTTTGTGGAACTGTATGTTGCGATCTTTGTTTAAGGATCATCATTGATGACTCAAAGGGCTCTTCTTGAAACACGAACCCAAAACTCATGTATTCATTTATTTATTCCATCATTTGATTTAATCGACAATAATAAAAAGCGCGAAAGAAAGGAGCGACATGGTTATATTTTTACTTTTATTACTTCTACAGTCTTTGATAACAGATGTGTTTCGACTTTTCTCAAGTTAAAGGTAAAGCTTTATTTCATACGGGCACGGAAGTAATCACCTATTATCATTAAACGATAGCACATTAATTAAAATTTATGTTAAACATTTAATAATTAACAAATATTTCCCTTCCTCCCATCTTTCCCCTTTATCCTTCATCCCTTACCTAATGCCACCATCACTAATGTTTGCCAAATACCAAGACCAATACGAGGAACAACACCTCTATAGAAGCCACCTAATCCGTTGTTCTGGTAAATGTATTTGGTTGCATTTACAAGAGTCATTTTTTCAGGTCGGCCCTCTCCCTTTACTTGACTTTGCATTTCTACACGGATAACTTCAAGAGGTTGGTTCCAGCAAGACAAAGCTCCTGCAATGGCTGAAGCTAATGCTTTATCAACACCGTCTGCTTTTTTCATATCTCCGTGTCGAGCCTTTACTATAACTTCTTCGGCATATCGAGCAAAACCAAAACGACTGGCCCAATTAGCTAAATAAATGAAATGATAGCTTGTTAGCTTTCCAGATGCATATTTCGTCTTGCTAAATCAAAGGCTTATTTTAATGAACTTACTCAATTGACGGAGAGCAACAGCATTAACTCCCTTGTTGATACCAACAATTCCTTCTCTTTTATAAATATCAGCGGCAATTTTAAAGGTAGATTCCTTTACAACTATAAATTAATTTAGTAATAGTAACAATAATAATGAAATTTAACCAAGTTCATTACCTGACTTTTGTCTAGTCACTTCAACGGTTTTCATAAATGTACAGAAACCCATTGTGCTATAGGCTTGAGCAACACCACCACCCATGCCTCCAATAATACCAGCCTTTTGCGTTACAAAAGCCGATTAGTTTTACGGTTTGTGAAACAATTGTAACCCTTTTAATTTTTAACCCATTGTCCTTATCTCAGTTATCTCAGAGATAACGTTGCAAAGCCAAAGGATAAAAGTAAAATAACCATGAAAATTTCTAACTTACCAAAAATGGACTGGCACCTGCAGCAGAAGCATGGTATTCCAGTTCTGCAGCAGTAAACAATAACACTGCACCCTTTGTACTTGCTTCAATCCATGCCCATGGAATTAGTCCTTGATAGAAACCAATGATACCTCCTCTGCTATAGATTGCCTGCAATCCTTTCATCATGGGCTGCCCTCTGTTGGCTGCCATCTGTGTTTTCATTACTTCAAAAGGCTGTCCAAGAGTGGATGTTTCGAACAAGTTAAGGGCTGGTGTCGAAATGTTTAATGAAAATATGATGATTAATATTTTTCATTCAAGACTATTGAAATTCACACGTCTGCCTTTTTTTTCACACGTAAATTAAGAACTTTACCTGCGCCCAACAAGAGTGTTTGATAGGAAACTGGTTTCTTTTGCAAAACTTCTTTTTCAGACATTGTATTTACGTGTGTAGATATTTAAATAAATAATAGCTGATTATAATTAGATTTAATAATATAAATGTAAAATCAAGGCAAAAAAAAAGAATGTAAGAAAGTATAGCCGAGACCTTGAATATAAAGAAAGTAGTAATCAGATTTGAAAACTCAAAGATTCCTTCCTTTATATATTTTAAACACAGTGACTGTTTTAAATAGAAAAGAACCCGATTTATCTATTTCATATGCCAATGTTTATTTTTTTCTCATCTCATTTTTTTTGGGACAAAAAAAAAAGGTTCACTGGTACGACACTAATATTGCGTTAGCAGAAATACGCCGATAAAAGGATGTTTACGGCAAAGCATATATCCTTAAGGTTTTCGATCCATAGAATCCATTATATATAGTGATGGTTTTTGACCAATGAACTATTAATTTCCAACAGTGCCTGTGTGTGGATTTTTTTGTTAGTTTTTTAGTGTTAAGGTCATCTCCACCATCATATTATTGGGAGTGCATTCATGTTTCATCAGGTGTTTTGGGTAATCGAATTCCTGGTAGTTGCTGGTCAGACAATGACACATCTTACTAGATGACAAGTTGAATACAAATATCCCTCTTTTCGATATGTTATTAAATTTAGTCATATTCTCTTGATTTTCTTTTGGATGCATCACTTTTTTATACAAAGCTGTTTGTACTTACATCTTTATAATTATAATTATTATTATTTTGATTATAAACCAGTTCAAATAGGCTATTCACTTTTACCAAAAAGAGACAAAAGAAAGGGTATTGTAATAGCAACGACGTATATTTATCCACGTAACTTTACAATTAAATTGTACCCTTCTTTTCTTATTCCTGCAATATCCACTACCTTCACTATATACGTGCATGGATCCTACAAAAAAGTACTAGTATATAAGGTGCTTCTTCTACTAATACATGCCGTGGAAACGTTAAAAATGTCAATTGTTGTGATCTAGTGATGAGTATATTTAAGTTAATAAAATATAAATGAGGAAGCTAATTGATAAAGAAACGCATAAAAGTACCATACTACTGCAGTAGGAGTTAGTCAAACAAAGTATTTATATATACTTACACATTGTAAAATCCAGCTTTAACTTTTATCAAAATCTAATACACTGAATGTACTGTAAATAGTTTAAAAAGTTTCATGCAACCATCGATAGGTATCTCATTATTTAAAATTTAAATAAAATAAAAACCAGAATGACTTCGGCTTAACCCCACATGCATTTAGAACCTTAAACGATGATCCCATTAAGAACGATTTTACCCAGATTTTTTTTTTATTTCATTTTTTTTTCTATATTTTCGTGTGTGTATCTTGAAAAATATGATCAAGACAATCTCATAACCAAATGCTCTCAATAACAACCGAATTTTCAGAGTTTCCATTACGTTTGTTTCAAAAATTGCTTCTCTTATTTTCAATATTTTCTATAGGCCAATAATACCAGTTTTAAGAAAAATGATTTTTTTTCTTTTTCTCCTTCTTTAAAGGAGATAAGTAGTATATAACCAAACCGTATAATAAAATTAAAGGCTGGTGTTATTTGACTTTTGGAACATTTGGTATACTGATAAGTAAAGTTTTCAAAATCACTTGGGCTTAAACTAAGCTCAAGTTAAGAAGATTGCTCAAAAAGCGTAAGAGCAAATATATTTATGATTTCAACGGCCAATGATAATATTTTTACAAAAATGTTTCGAAAGAAATATATAACTTGATTGTATATAAAGGTTTAGTTGATTTTACTGAAGTAGTAATCATGATGTATATGCTCTGGGTTTCTTCTCCTTTTATTTTTCTTTAACGAATAATAATGGGAGATAGGGCTATTTTCATTCTTTATAGTTTATTTGGAGCGTATTTAACCAAGAGAAAAGCTTATTTTTCAACACCGGGGCTTTACGTAAACTCACACAAGCAGAGCTGCTATTTAATGATAACTTTAACATAATTTCTTGGGATCTTTTCAAAACAATGTCGCACAAAACCTTTGTATTTCCTTCTCCTATCGGCATAAACCTATGCAAAAAAAAAAGACAACACCCATAAATGCTTTGGTCAGGATAGAAACCCTATCCAGGGGCAAATACTAACAGGATCATTTTTATTTTGTTCTTTTATTTTAAATATTAGAGTTTTGAGGAAGAAAATAAATGTATACATAAGAATTCTGAAAGCATAATGCTAATTCATAATAATAGTAAAAATAACAATAATAATAATTATGGTAGTATTAAATAGTAACAATAATAGTAGTTATATAGCAATGGTCGATCCATTTGCAAATACAAAATCAAATTTATCAATATGCGCGATCTCTATCAATTATGTCGATATTTGGTAACACTAGATCCAGTGTAATAGGTTCAAAGTGAAAGTCAAAATCCCAGCTTTTTGTAGTGGCAGGCTCTGGTAGAGCTGGGTAATCGGTTCTTTCAGTCTTTTCGATGCTTGATTTAGTTGCACTTGGATCTACTACTTGAGAAGATTCGTTTACTTCATATTTCGTTTTATCTGATGCAGCAGATGACTGAACAGTAATCATATGGTTTTTGTTATTGGTACTAATCGTGGGCGTATTTTCTTGTACTTTAAGATTCTGGTAGGGATGGATAGCACCTGATTCAAGAGTGAATAGTGTATGAAGCGCCAAATCAGAAAGTTTGTAAAAGGTTATAAGACAGGCAACAAATGAGACCACCCATAGTACTATTGTAATGAAGGCTATAAAGAATATTTTTAGAGTTTATGAAAATAATAAATTGTTGTAAAATAAGCGATGTAATTATAGGTTTCTGCTTTAGTAATTACTAATGTTTTATTCTTGACTTACCTAAAACAATCATTGCATTTACAAGGTTACACGTTTTGGTGGATCTTTCCACTGAGGCATGGTGACTGAGTCTGCATGAGGATGATGCTTTGGAGATAAATTATTTTAATAAGATATACAACTAATTATAAATACACGGAAAATTTACATACCATTGAAGTGGTTCACGATAATAGCTGTCGATGAGGACCACAAAGCTACTACGATAATAGATATTACTATTTCTGCCCCAAGCACGGTTTTTGAAGGTGAAAAGGTATCCTGATTAATAAATCGGTATATTATTTGAATATACAGACAGAGAATTAAAGAGGCGGCAAAAAGTGATGTGGCTCCCATGATCAAAAGTAAATACTCTTGGGGTCCTGAATCAGATTCAATGATCAGTCCCACTTTATTATCTTTAACAGAGTTTAATGCTAGAACATTTAATATTATCACAGAAATGCTGAGCCACTGTATAATCACTAGCAGTATTATGTGTATAAGAGCGTGTTTTTTTCCTTGCATCTATCGATATGTAATATAAAAGCAAATCAAAAATAAGCTGCACAGTAAAAACAGCGAAAGAAAGAAGGAGAAAAGAAGTCGAAAAGCGCGGCTAACAGAAATAAATAGTTAATAAGCATGCTCCTTAAAAGATTCTCCTTTGGACAACATCATTTGAGAAATTAGCTCTCAGCAACACAGATATTGATGTACCCTACTGCTTTGTTATTACATCGAACAGATAGCAGTGACAGTGCTTCCATGCATAAACTTCTTGGTTTGTTTGTGTAAATTTTAACTTCAGAACCGATACTAATTTTTATAATATTTAAGTACTTTAATCTCATCAGATATTATTAGGTAGCTTCTTTTGAAAAATGGACAGAAAGCCATATTTATGAAAATTATGACAGGTAATATCAAAATTCATCCGCTTCGTATAATAATGTTGTTATAATAATTTCCTCTACCTGAGGTCTTGTTCTTATAGTCATGATACATCCTAATTAGTTTAACGAGGATTTACATTTAGCATTGACACAGAAGTGCCACTGTTTGCTTAAAATACTAACGCAACAACTTTAAATAATCTAAAACTTTAAAATAATATATACCATCACAACTATAAATAAGCCATTAAACTTTTTAATCAAAACGAAAAAAAAAAGTTGCTTTAAGCTCTCAAGATATTTCTGATGACTCGTTAAAAAAAAATTAAGCTTTTGATACATTTATTCTTTGGGAAAAGAGTCAAGGTAAATGTGAACGGTTACTTCACAGGTGATGTCGATCAACAACGCTGGATTAGGAAAGGAGACCCACTCTCCCCGCTTTTGTTCAATCTTGGGATGGAATCATTTTTACGCTACGTACTGCAGATGGTAATTTTACAGGGTTTCACATACGCCCACTTGAACGAATTGGCACATTTATAGTACCTCATCCTCCACCGATTAAGCTCCTAGCCTATACTGCTCATTACTTTACACATAGTTGCTCAAATTAAGTCTTTATTATTGACTTTCATTAAGACAGTGACCACAAAACCTCATTTTGTTAGTCAAGGATAAAACGCGCCAATATGATTGGCGTGCAAAGAAAAGGGCTCCCCTTTATATAAACAGTTTTCAAATGTCATCGCAAAAGGGTTTTTTTTATAGTATCAAAACAGTAAAATCTACACTTTGTTTTATGATACGTAAAGTTTATGTTGCTTGTATCTACCTCCTTCTTGGCGTATTGGTAATTGCAACATTCTGGCAATACCAGACATCCTTTCCGAGCTGGACCAAAAAGCGAACTCCTGTAATTCTCTGAAAGCCTGTTGCAAGCCAGGGTTATGATTTTTTTTTAACAGAAATAGAACTTGTAAAAAAAAGTTCTATAAAAGAGGTGTTCGATAAGAAAGGTGTGAGCAAAGTAAAGTAAAATAAAGGAATACAATAGACCATGTCGTCTGTGAGTTTACTCAACTTCAATTTCAGGTCAGTACTTTTAGGCAGTTATACTTGTTTTTCAACTGGAAATCCTTGGTTTGTAGTCATATTTACAAAGTAGTTTTGCTCATTTAATACAACATATTTGTTTATTATAGATTTAAGTTCAAGTTTTTCTTGTTTCGCGTTAGATCAGTATTTTTTTGTATAACTTTGAACAAACTCGAGGATTTTTAATTTACAATAACGTTTTTATATTGTACTAATGGTTGCACGAAAGAAAAAATAGTAACTTTTTTCTTCTTCGTATCCTGTTTAATTTCTAAAATTGAATTACTGCAGCTGATGTAGATATCCACTGAAGAGGAAAACAATTACATGTGAATATAAGAAGCATCATTTTAATAGTACTGCATCTATGAGAATATATTATGCATGTAATTCGAGTATTGAATCTAGATAATTGTTCTGTTTTTCATATTTGCTTCTATGCGTTGTGAATAGGAACAAAGTAGTGGTTCACATTATAATTAAGGCGAACTAAAATTAGCATAAAGCTGTACACGTTCCTCAGCGTTCACTAATGATGTAGTGATCGAAAATGAATGTATTTGGCCACTATTTTTAATGATTGGCTCAGCAGCCATAGTAATTTTATTTTACTGCTCCGAGCCTAAGGCATATCTCCAAGCGACTGGATATTGGGTATCATTAGTATTAATTACCCGACAACTCAATCCAGAAACTCACAATGGAATGTATTTTTTAACCAATGATAGATAGATAGGACTACCCCAGCAGTACCAGAAAACACTTTGTGATAATGCAATTTTGTTAGTGCATGAACGAGAAGAGACTCAAATTATTTATAGCCTTTTCTCTTCTAATTAAAAAATCGCCATTAAAATAATCATCAGATAAAAACTTCTAAATCAAAAATCAAAGTCTTTATATACTTTAGCTAGTTTTATTCTGTAATTTTTTGCCGAAATCAGTAAGAGAACAATTTCATTAAACGAGGTTGACACGGCTATTGTGTTAAATTGGATTACACAAAAAACATTAGTCTACCTTTTGTATTCTTTGGTTATTTTTTTTTTTTTGAAATACGACCAACTTGGGTTAGTAAAGTCGATATCGTAGCTCAATTAAATCTTTGGGTACAAACATAGCAGCCAAAACCCTGAATCAAAACTAAGCCTTCAGTGAATCTTTTAATTTTTTTTTTACTTCTTCTGAACGAGCGGAATTATAATAGCTTAATTGTCTGTACTTCTATAGATGGTCCTCAGGTAGTACATTTATTTGGCCTGGAGCAAATTAAATTTATTTGAAAATGAAGAAAAATGAATTCTTAACCAAGCAATATAGTGTAACCTAAAAAAAAAAATAATAATTTTGAGTCTTTTCTTATTACCAAGTTCTTTCTTTCCCTTCATTTAAACTCTACAAAATATACGGCTGTTTATGAGCCTATGGATTAAAACAAACACTCTTTTTTTTATACACTCATTTTAATTATACATTTTTCTTATTGTTGTCATACTAATTACTACATTTTGACAGTCTATAAAGATAATACTTTAAACAACCTCCCTTAATTCACCCCTTCCTTTCCTTTTTAAAAAACCTCCTTCGACAAGAGAAAAACCAAAAAACAAGAGAATTTCTCACATCTCGTATTTCTTTTTTCTTTTTTATTTTATTTATATCACATATATATATTCTTGAAATTTATGGGGCTGTAAAATGACAAACGAACTACATATCGCAAATAACAACTCAAATACTTCAAATTTACAAACTACAGCTGCTGTGGAAGTTGGTAAGACATAGATTTATCTTGGGAAATACAAATATACTAACGTTTTTTCTTTTTTAAAAAAGCTCTCAGAATAAGACCTTTAACACAACAAGATAGGTCTCAACCACGATTTTCTAATTCGACTAATTCCGACGTTTTAAAGACTTATGAAAACACAGTAACCATTGCTCCTCAACAAAAATCATTTCAATTTGATCATATATTTGATTCGTCCAGTACTCAAAAACAAGTATTTACATCAGTTGCATCAGATTTTGTCGATCGTTTTATTGATGGTAGCTTTATTATTATTATTCATTTTCATGCCTTGAATATTTATATTAAACTTAATTCTTCTATATATGTATTATTTAGGATATAATGTCACTATTTTAGCATATGTAAGGTTTAATAGCATAATGTAATATAATTAAACTAAGTTTTTTATTTCTTATTTTTTGTAGGGACAAACCTCATCTGGTAAAACATATACTATGGGCACAGCTATTGATAACAAAGTGGGGTCAAACCCGGATCAAGAAGGTATATATTGGAGAAGAAACTGGAAACAAGTAGCCTAAAATTAATTATAATTTATAGGAATTATTCCCCGTGCTATCACTGCACTTTTTCAACGCTTACTAGAGAAAAAGGAAAACTTGGAGCCTAAACCATCACCTACATTATCACGCGTTACATCGATATCTGGCCTTAGAGCACCTAAATCTTCTACATCGGGTATAAAACTTCGACCTGTTTCGATGCTTACACCTCCTCGGCGTGGGTCCAACACATCACTGAACTCGAACAATTCAGACAGTAATGAAAAATCATCGCGCTATACCGTTCAAGTTTCTTTTATTGAAATTTATAATGAAGAGTTAATCGATCTTTTGAACCCTGCTCCTCCTGGTGAGCGCACACCTGTTACTATCAGAGAAGATACAAAAGGTCATATTATTTGGACTGGTTTAAAGGAGGTACCAGTTGAAAGCACCGACGATGTACTCAGGTAATGATGCAATGCCTTGCATAAATATAAATACATATATCTATTTATCTACGTGTAAAACTAAGCTGTCTTTTACACCTCCTTGATTTAGATATCTCCAAATTGGCACTGAAAATCGCGCAACAGGATCTACAGACATGAACGCCAAGTCGTCACGCTCACATGCTATTTTTTCAGTTACTCTCAAACAGGAAAAATGGGTTCCTAGTAGCAAAAAAAATGCACCTCCTCCCAAACCCACTTTAAATCAACGCCAAAGCAAACTCAATGTCAGAGCCATGATTGGTCAAATGGAGAAACAGTCAAAAACACCTCCAGAGGAAGATCAAGGTGAATGGATAGTAACCAACTCAAAGTTTCATTTTGTTGATCTTGCTGGATCTGAACGTCTGAAGCGTACAGCGGCTGAAGGTGAGCGCCGTAAAGAAGGTATCAACATTAATGCTGGTTTATCTGCTCTCGGAAATGTCATTTCCGCGTTATCCGACCCTTCAAAAAAAGCTGTTCATGTTCCATATCGTGACTCCAAATTAACTCGACTCCTACAAGACTCTTTGGGTGGTAACTCAAGAACGCTCATGATAGCCTGTGTCAGTCCCGCTGAAATCAACATGACAGAAACAGCAAATACAATTAAATATGCTTATCGAGCACGTAGCATCAAAAACAAGGCCGAACGCAATGAAACAGAGGAGTGGATGACCAATGACAATGTCGATCACCTGCGACAGATTATTGTTAAATTAAAAGGGGAAATAAGAACCTTAAAAAGTTCCAGCAGTAGAAGTACACCATCTCCCGTTTCTTCATCTTCACCCCAATCCCAATCCAGTTTTTCTCACAGGAATGTCTCTCCTTCATCTTCTATTTCGGATAGTGACCCCAATCCATCTTCTTATGCATCTACATCTGCCACAACTAACATAACGATGCCTGATAATAGCGAGTGCTTTGATTCTACTAATGACTCTGCCGTTGTGGTGTCTGACTTGAAACGTCAAATCGAGGAGCTTCAGAATGAATTGACTGTTACAAGAGAGCGAAATAATTTGGTAGAAAAAGAGTTGCGTACTGCTCATGAGACAGGTGAAAGTGCCAACGATAAAAATGTCGTGAAACCAGACACAGAATTCCAACACTTGGTCGAACCCGTCATTGAGGAGTATGAAAAATCTATTACTGGTCTTGAATCAAAACTTGCTCTGGTCAAGGCAGCATTGAGCCACTCTGAAGAGAAAGTATCTACACAGCAGGCTAAAATATCAGAATATGAAACGTTGCACTCTCTAGAACTGGAAAGCCTAGAAGATCTAAAGTCGCGCTTGGAAAGTGCTCTTCAACGCGAGAAAACATCCGAAAAATACTGCCTTGAATTGGAGTCACAATTGGAGGCATCTGTACATGACAACCAAAAGGACCAGCAAGTGCTCTCCGAGTTGCGAGAGAAAATTCTTCGTTTCAAAGAGATGGATCAACAGACTGAACAATACATCAGTGATCTTGAAAATCGTTTAGCCGAAGTAGAGTCCCATCGTGATCAGCTGTCTCTGCAGCTAAGCGGAACAGAAATTACCGAAACAGAAATCCAATCTTCAAGCAGTAATTTACCTCAAGGAGAGCTATCAAAGGAACTGGAGGAGTATCAGCTGAAATATGAGGAGCTAATAAATGAATTACAAGCTCTAAAAAATCAGCATGCAGTTGATAAAAGCACTATGTCTGAAGAGATCGAAGCGCTGAAGTCCCAATTGCCTGTGCCCAAAGAAAACATTGATCAATATACTCAATCTGATGAATATGACTGTGAATGCAAAGATGAAATCAGGGAACTAACAGATCAGATCCACAAAAAAACGCTAGAGGTAGACGCGTTAAAGCTCAAATTGGAAGAAACCGAAAACATGACTCAAGAATTAAATGGTTTATGCCAAAAACGCCTGTCCCAGATTGATGATCTAGAGAAGAAATTAGCAACTTCCAGGGAGCACTATTTGATCTGCCAATCTGAATCCGAAAATGAAAAACAGAAAAATGCTGCGTTGGAAGAAACTATTGATGAACTTAACCAATCAAAAGAAGTTTACTTGAAAGAGATTAATGATACCAATACCAAATACAATGATCTTCAAGCACATATGACCAGCCAAAAGGAAAGCACTCAAGTCTCTCTACAACTCTGCTTTGATGAACTGGAAAGCTTCAAACAGGAACTAGGTGCTTTGCGTCAGGTTGAGATCCAACAAGACAAAATCATAAAAGGCTTGGAAGTGAAACTGGGAGAAATGGATAATCTATCAAAAAGTCTCCGTGGTCAATTGAAAGAGCGTGATCATACTATTAAACAACTCGAAACAGACAGTGCTGAAAAATCCAAAGCCGCTGAAAATATGAAGAGAGAATTGGAGAGTATCCTTCGTGATGTTTGTGGTATCGGCACCGAAAAGAAACAGCTGGAAAGAGTTATGCTTGTTATGGAAGGAAGTATACGCCTTCAAGAAGACAAATCGGAAAAGACAATGAAGGCTCTTGAAGATATCAAATGTCATTACAAGGCTCGCGAAGAAGAAATTGAAGAAAAACGAAGAACTGTCGACCTTTTATCAGCAGAGAAAGACGAATTATCTCGTTCAATTTTGAATCTGTCCAATAGAGCCTCTCAAAGTGACTTTGCAGTAAAGAACATGGAGTCCGAACTTCAACAAACGAAGGCGTCGCTTGAAGATCAAATTCAATTAGTAAATCAGTTGCAAAAAGAAAAAATACAAGCAGATACCGAACTTCTCAATATTCAAATACTCGAATCTCGTATTGAAGAATTAGAACATAATCTCGAAAATTACAGAAAACTCGACGTTGACAACAAAAAAGAGATCGAGGAGTTGTGTCAAATAAGAGATAGTCAGTCAATTGAGAGTGACAAGTTGAACCGCAAAATCACCGAGCTAGAGGAGTCGCTTTCTAGAGAGAGAGAACTTATTTCACAGCATGACAGTAGTGGTGTAATGGCAGAAGTAACAAAAGACTTGGAGAGTAGATTAAACGATGCCAAAGAGAAGGAAATATCGTGGAAATCTCAATATGAAGCTGCAGTAGAAGAATTAAACAAGGTTCGTCAAGAGCTCCAGGAGCAAAGAGAGAACGAGAAGAAATTAGAGTTTCCCGGTCAAATGCAGAGGTCTATATCCCAAGAAAGCTTAGGCCAGGACAACTTTGATTTAGAAGCCTATCAGTATGACGATGATATTGATATTGATGAATACCATAATGATTCCGATCTTACTTCAGATGAAGAAGATATCTTGGACAAAATGCCTCATGTTCCTGTAAACCCACAAGAAGAATTACTGGAAAAAATCTTGCAATTACAAGAAGACAAGGATCAACTCTTGAAGCACAATAGCGACCTCGAATCTCAATTAGTATTACAACGTAGTGAACTTGCATTGGAGACCAAAAATTTAGAATTGGAAATAATGAAGTTGACAGCAGCTAATGACCGTCTTGAGAAGGAGATGGAGCAGCTTATACCCAGAAATAATTCAGGATTTAACAACAGAGACTCGATGCATTTTACTTCTCCACCCCAAACGCCAAGAGTTTCATCACCCCCTCTTCTTCCAGCCGGAAGTACCAGCACTAATGGTTTGATGCATTACAAACTTCAACGTGATCTATCTACTTCAAGTATAGCCAGACTATCCAAATCTGGTTCCTACCGTTCCGTATCTACCATGATGATGGATAATAATAATAACCAAATCGAAGAAGACGTTTCTAAGAGAAGTTCTACAGTGTCGACAAGATCAGAAATTATTAGTCCTAGATCTTCTATTAGAAACAGCAGAAATATTATTCCTTCAGCTGCTCTTCCTCCTCCAACTGCACCACCTTCCAACCCACTTCCTCCTATTCCTGCGCCGTTACCGGCACCACCTAGCTCTCCTTCGATGCAATCAACAGAGAGCTTGAGTGATCCTGAATCACCAGCCATCCATCCTACTCATCCATCTGGTGGCTCACTTCAACGAAATGATTCTGTTACATCCGCTTCATATAGTGAAATCATGAGCAGTAGTTCATCTGGCAGCTTAACATCAGAACAGTATGACAAGCTAATCCGCTCTCTACAAAAGAAGGCCCAGTTTGCAGAAAACGATGTGCGTGCACATCAAGATGTTATTACTAAGCTCGAGTCTCAGTTGACAAGATCAGAATCTTCAGTACGCGAAGTAAAGAAGCAATTAGATCTATTGAACCGGGAAAAGCAAGCATGCAACCTTGAGATACAAAACTTGAGAACTCAAGTAAACCAGATTCAAAATCAGCAGAAATCATCGTCTGAAGAACTCGTCACTGAACGCAAACAATTGGAACAGGAATTGGAAGACCAGAAAGCACTAAAAGAAAAGGCAGAAAAGGCTCGACGTATCCTGGAAAAGCGTATGGATGAGCTTATGAACAAGAGAAGCAAATTCATGTGCTTCTAAACTTACTTTTTACCTTATATTATATTTTTGTACAGTTTTTTTTTTTTCTTAACCTTAATAAATGTGTTTCTTTGTGGACGTTACATGTCAAATATATATATATACTTTAGTGGTTTTGGTTTTTGATTTGCGACGTAAAACGAATGAATACCAGACATGATTTTTATTCATAAAAAATAAGCTTCTTGTGCTTTGGAAAATGGAGGTTGTTTAAACCCTATTATTGAGCCGATCCTCCGTTACTTTTTATATTTTTCTCGTGATGATTAAAATTTAATTGACAGAAAGCTATTTCTCGTCATCAAAATTAAGGGTTCATATTTGACATTATTTCTTAATAAGGTATTCACACTCGCGAGGAGTAGTCAGTTTTTTAATTTAAGTAATTTGTAGTAAAACGAGTAGTGGATGTAACATTATCCTTTGAATAACTGACTACACTTGATGCTCTGATATCATTTATACTTTCAGCAACATTATTTCAATTGGTACACATTCTTGGCATTTGTTTGCACTCCTGAAATTTCAAGACATTTATTGAGCAAAATGTACAAAAGAACCTCATCATGTTTGGTATCAGTAATAATATGATACGCGGAGGTGCTTTTAAGGGCAGATCAGGTTGAAAAGATTGGCAAAAATATTTTGTGTGACTCAGAATTGGGCAAAATTTGACCCTGGTTTTGATTTAATTTTTATTACCTTCTTTTTTCCATGTTACCCCTCCGACAGCTACGTCCACAAAAAGCCCAAAGTCTTTTTAGGCTCTATTCAAGTCAAGCGACTTCGGCTATACAGTTCTGCAAAGATACTGTAAGGTAACTAAACTTTAACAATCCACTCGCGACACTTACTCAACCATTTCAAACTGTGATCTAGACAAAGGGATTATGAGGGTTATTTATGTGTTCCTTTCTTCCCCGCCGAATTGAGAAATGCACAATACGCACTTCGAGCATTTAACGTTGAATTGGCATCTATTCGAGAAAATGTATCCAAAGTCGAAATTGGTAAAATGAGGATGCAGTTTTGGAAAGATACCTTGGATAAAATATACGCTGTAAGTTGTAGTTTATTGCGAAAAGGATAGAACTGTAATATACTCACATTTTAAATGCCAGGGCAACCCTCCCCAGCAACCAATCGCCCTTGCTTTAACAGAGGCCTTAAAAACAACAAACATGTCGGCAATATGGATGAAGCGTATTATCAACGAAAGAGTAAATTGCGATTATTCACAACGTGTCTATTTTGTGCTAACTCGAATACAAACTTAGACTAGCAATTTGGATGATCATCAGTTTATGACTATAAAGGACATGGAAACATACTCAGAAAACACACAATCGAGTTTATTGTATTTACAATTGGAGTCACTCGGGGTGAAGGATGTGAATGCTGATCACGCTATTAGTCATCTTGGTAAAATGATTGGTATCTCTACATTTTTACGTGCTTTACCCTTTCATGTAAGCCAGAAGCGCTTGGTATTACCTGCAGAAATCACAGCAAAGGTGAGTAAACGGGACATTGATGGAGCATTATTGTGGACTCTAATGTTTCAGTAGTATGATATTTCTCAAGAGAACGTCATAAGAGGAAACATTGAGGGTATGGAGGACGCAGTTTATGATGTGGCAACTGCTGCATATGATCAATTGTTGACAGCGAGATCTTTGATGAAGTCTGTACCACCAGAAGTATTCCCTGTCATATTAGCAGCTGTGAGTTTATATAATCAATCGTGGCTTATTTAGATGCTAATTTGACTTTGCTTAGATTCCACATGTAAAGTATTTAGAAAACCTTGAAAAGGCCAACTTTAATGCATTTGATCACAAATTATTGAAAAAGGACTGGAAACTGCCTTTGACTTTGTGGAAAGCTTATAGAAGTCAAACCCTTTAATAATAGAAAATAAAATAATGTATAAATGAGTCATTTTGATTGGCTGAAGTATAAAGTCCCAGAATTGTCTGCCTTTGGTATCACCTTTTGTATCCAACAACCAGTGGTATCAGCCTTAAATATTGAGGGTGTGCTTTTTCTATAGATCCATGGATGTTACTTTTCATTCGTTTATGTTTTCTTAAACTCCGTACAAAACGGCAAAAAGCTATGCTATGGGTGCGTGACGATTCCAATCCCACCGAGCAACATAAAATGATGAGAATAGTTAAAATGAAATAACAATCATAAGAACAAGACTGGTATAGTGATATGTAGCGATTGGCAATGTTTATGGATGAATCAATATCGAAATCTATATGCCAATTATTATACTCCTTGATAAGTTGATCAGACCATTAATGTCCGTGTTTCTATAAATATAAATATAAAACATCTAAAATGACATTGTGCATCAATGCTCAACATTAGTTTTGTTCACTACTATTTTAAGACTATTCCTCACACTCATAAAAAACCACCCTCAAAAGCTTTATAATCATTAACAAGGTAGAATTTATTCAGTCAAAGGATGGCCAAAGTTCTTGTTGCATAAAATGTTGCATATATTTAAATAAGACATCCTAAGTATGATTGATAAATACAACTTTCAAATAATATCGATTTAGGTTTTACATAAGCATCTGAAATGCATATGAAAGATATGCACCAGATGATTCATTTTAAGGTCAACAGAGTTTAACTTGCAGCAAAACAAAGTAAGAGTCAATGCGATGTGGGTGCATGAAAAGCACCGCCGACTGTAAAACTTGAAATACTATATCAAGCTAGTCTAAAAGGTTGAACTATAAGTTCACTTTATATATATATTCAAAAAATGCCAGTGCCTTGTATCGACTGTATTTTTTCAGGGGAGCTCTGCTATAATAATTAAAGGGATAAAGCGTTAATGGAAAGCTGAAAGTAAGCATGTAATCTGCAAAGGGGGGTTTCTCAACGTTAAAACACATCATGGTGGTTTCAAATCCTTATAACGTTGAAGATAAGATGCACTCCTCACAATGAAGGATGTGAAATTGTTATCATAATCGCTTTGGTTTATAGCAACTTATACTATAGTAATTTTAATAGCGCTAAACTGGGAACTTACCTTATCATTATACTATACTTCTGAATGAGAATTAAAATGTTAAGTTGTGACAATAATCTATTCATGGGTTAGTAATAAGAAAGTTTAGG
>VCJG01003673.1:22302-35834 GCA_024140375.1 Backusella westeae | reverse complement strand
ATTATAACTCATTAAAAAAAAAATAAAAGTTGGGATATGTTATCATACTTTTACGGATGTCTGTGCGGTGTCCAACAAGAAATGTTGGACATTGGTCTATCTTCAGCAGTCCACTTTACTTTTGAACGAAGAAGTACAAAAATCATTCTTGGTTTATATACAGAGGGCTTCTTAATATATATATATATATAATAGCCGATATCCAGTCTTGCCATACTATTGATGAGATCATTTACTTGTTATATGTGAAATTAGTACACTTCCTAATAAGCAGGTCTATTATTTTTTCTGTTACCTATAAAAGGAGATACTAATACGCCATATAAAATCAGAAAGATTGTTTTTATTGCATGTCATATTTATTAGTCTTCCTAAAATGACGGTAATTCTTGTTTTTATTGATTTTTTACAAGACCTTTATTCATTTCTTTCTCTTTTTCTTTAATTACTTTTTTTTTCTTTGAAAACAAAGCAACTATTTGACTCATCACATGACTCTATTAATCTTAAAGTCCCTTATTGCTCTGTTGACCTCAAATGAATAAGGATATATCTCATATTAGCCTAGTTGGTTATTCTACGATACAATAAAGGACATCGATGGTATTCGTAATGGAAGCCACAAAGCTATATATTTTTATCATCCATATTTTCATAAAGTAGCTTCATAACACTAGATCCTAGTCCATGCAAGTCGTGTTTAGTATTAGCTAGTATTGTATGCGATTATTGAGCTCGGTGCTTTGACCCTGATTTTCACACGGAATCATAATTGATCTTGGGATCCTGGGATATTTAAACGATTAAGTTAACAACAAAAACGTAATAAACCCAGACTATCCAACATCAAAAACATTCAACTAGCCAACAAGCTACTTTTCATCAACTTTAAGTCTCTATGAAGATGACTTTCTTTTCATTGATGATTGAAACAATAGCAAATGGAATAATAATAAAAAAGTGTGGTACAACCTGTTAGGGTTTTGTGGGACCTCAACCCAAATATTTTTCTGTTCTTTATGCTTTATGCAATTAGTTAACAATTAGTACTGAACTAATGAGTGAAAGTAGAATATACTTGAACTAATTTAATTGTGTCTATACTCTATCCAGGGTGTATAAAAAGAATTTCATCATCCAGATTATGGGAATGTTGATAAAACTTGATGACCATTTTATTGAGAAATGACACTAAACTGAATTGTAATGTGCATTTTCTGGATATAGAGATTCAAAGTAGCTATACACCATTTTGTATTGAAACTAGATCCATTATCAGTTGCTGTTCCATTTCATCTTAGTTTTCATCAAATTACGCAAATCAGCAACGCAAATACGTCTATTTTGAATGTCTCGTGGGCCTTATTATTATTTCTTTTTTGACTATCTTGTTATATATTGTATGTAAATGATGTGTATCAGGTTCAAAAAACAGTGGGATCAACAACTGCAAAACAATTCCTATCACGTGACGCCGAATAAATAGTCACTTAAAAGAAAAAAAAAAAAGATTTCTGTCCTTTACTCTCTGTTGACATCGACAATGGCTGCTACCAACACCTCAAAGTCTCTTAAAGTTGTCCAATTGGACGGTTTGGTAATTCATTTTACACCTGTTTGGCCCAATACGACAATGTTGAATTAAAAATATCATTGCATTCTAGGTCGTTTTAAAGATCATCAAGCATTGCCGCGAATCTTACCCTAATGATGTTACTGGCCAACTCCTTGGCTTGGATGACAACAGCAATTTGGAAGTAACCAACTGCTTCCCCTTCCCTTCTGATGGCGATGATGATGCTAGTGGTAAATTCAACAATTTCACTATTTATACATTTATAAAAAAAAAAAAATATTTTTTGGGGGGTGGAAACATGTAGAATTGAGAGTGAATTCTTATATTTAAACGTATAAATGATATAGCTCGTTATCAGTTGGATATGATGCGTTGTCTTCGTGCAGTCAATGTTGATAATAACACAGTCGGTTGGTATCGCTCTGCTCATTTGGGTAACTTTGTCGATCTCAGCTTGATTGAAACACAATACAGCTACCAAAACTCCCTTAGCGCTCAATCCGTTGTCCTCATTCACGATGTTTCAAAGAGTGCTGCTCAAGGTAACTTGAGCATCAGAGCTTTCAGATTGACCGACACCTTCATGAAGGCTTATGAAGCCAAGAAGTTCACAACTGAAAGGTAACTTATATATAGAATAGAATAATTTGCAATACGGTGTGTTCTAATACAGTCTAAACAGTCTTGCCAAGGCTAAACTTTCATTCTCTACCATTTTCGAAGAATTACCTGTTCAGGTCCACAACTCTCATTACGTCACAATGATGCTCCATAACATTGAGATGCCTAGATTAGAGGCTGATCAGCTCCGTTCTCTCTCTACTTTTGCATCCAACGAAAAGACCCAGAGCGAATTAGAACAGGCCAAACCATTGTCACCCAACTTTGATGTGCTTGACTTGGAATTGGATCCTTTTATGCAAAAGAACCTTCAATACTTGTTGGATTGTGCCGATGTTCAGCAACAGGAATTAAACAACTATCAATACTGGCAGAGATCCGTTGCTCGTGAGCAAGTAAAGATCCAAGGATGGTTAACCAAGAGAGTAAGTTGCTGTTGTATTAAAGGAAGGATTGTTTATTCATCATCTTGATTTGTGTAGAGACAGGAGAACGAGATTCGCGCCGAGAAGGGACAAGATCCTTTACCTGAGGATGAAGTCAACACATTGTTCAAGATCCCTGCTGAGCCCAGCCGCTTAGACTCCATGATCTTGAGTGCCCAGATGCATAACTTTACTAAACAACTTAATCAGTTTGCTGGTCCCAGTCTTGCCAGACTTTATAGTATCCAAGAATTACAAAAATAGACTTCATCTCCTCTGTAATAATTTGTTGCATATTCACATTTTTGATATGAACATTAAAAAAACAAAAATATAACAACCAAAAGTAGTTTGGTGTTTCTTGAACTATCAATTTACTTTATCATTGTTCCCATCCATAACAGTTAGAAAGTAGCTGATTGGGTAATAAAGAACTCGGCTATGTATTGTATCCTAATGATAAGGTGACTCTCATCTTCACTAAACTTTCATTCCACTTCTAAGAATAGAATATAGAACAGGATGAAGCTCCACATCTTCTGTTTGTTATTATTAGTAGTTGGTGCTTTCCCCCAAAAAGATGGTCATTTTCTTTTTTTAAATGACCAAACCTATTATTTCTAAATAAATGCTGTTCCTTTTTTTTTATTTTTTTATAAAGAGTGACATAGGGTTTAGCTGGTTGCTTTCACAATAGCAAAGCTATACGACACGTGATTGACTAAATGGTTTGTGATGGTACGTGCGTTCCCCGTGATTTACATCAAATATAAATGAGAGAGAGACAAGAGACAGCAAGTAATCGTGCATATTTCCCTCTTCTTCTACTTTCTCTTCTTCTTTAGATTACTAAATATATAATTACTATGGACATCCTTAATCTATTAAACCATCCAATTTTACCAACTGCAAACCAAAAGCCATACCAATGCCATTGGCAAGGTTGTGAAAAGCGATTTTCTCGTCGCTCTGATCTTTCAAGACATAAAAGAATCCATACGGGCGAAAGACCATTTCAATGCCACTGGCCAGGATGTAGGAAGCAATTCATACAACGCTCAGCATTAACAGTTCATCTAAGAACGCACACAGGTGAAAGACCACATGCATGTGAAGTACCATATTGTAAAAAATCATTTAGTGATGTAAGTTTTCTTTTGTTATAAATATACTATGATACATAGTGGTTATTAATACATCCTTTTTAGTCATCATCATTAGCACGCCATAGAAGAACACATACAGGGAAAAGACCATACGCATGTGTTTGTGGCAAATCCTTTACTCGCAAAACAACGTTATCAAGACACCAACAAGCTCATCCCAAGGAAGATCCGAGGTAAAATAGCTCTTTGTTAAATTTAAACATGACTGACATGAAATAAAATTAGTTTCACATCTATTTTTCGTTACGAGACTCCTGGATCATCCGATCATCATCATTGTGATAATAGCGAATTAAACAAGTCATATTATCTAAATACAAATACAACAAAATCGAGTTTATCTTGTTTATTTCAAAAAAAGCCTTTGATTGTATCAAATAACTGAAAATGCGTTTTCCTCATGGATCGCTACTTTAATTATGCCCAGTTTTAAGAACTTGAGAAAAAAAAAACTTCAAAACAAAAAATTAAAAAAAAAACAAATAAAATTTTTTTTATTATTGTTATTTCTTTTTCCTTCTGTTGTTCTTTTGTTTGTATAATTATGCTATTTGAAGATGATGCATTGCCCATATTTGTATCGGAAAGTCCAACTAAGGGAAGAGAATTCTTTACTAAAGTCGATATTTTAAAGCAAGAGACCGTATTTAAGGTAAACAATAAATAATACCTTTTTTTGTTTTTTTGGGAAAAAAAACAAGGTGTTGATGTACAAATATACGATGTCAGGTCTATCCTTACTCCACAGGTACAAACTTGGTAATTGGAAATAAAAAGGCGGGATAAAAAAAATTGACACTTTTTTAATTTGAAAGCTGTCTATGACAGTTTTAGGAAAAAAGTATGTGCTCATTGCCTGTGCACACATCCTACCCGCTCTTTTTCTAGTCATTGTATTGGTTGTGATCAAGTTTATTTTTGTTCGATCCAATGTCATGACCTTTATTTGGAAGCCAATCATTCAGTTGTATGCAAATTATTACGCCAATTGGCTACTTTAAAAGCCGATAAACATCAGAAAAGTGTTGCAAAGGCAGTGATCTGCACATTGTGGGAAAGACAATATGAAAAAGAAAATAATCGTCATCGTATTGCTATTGCGACCGAGAAAATGCACCAGACGGCAGGGATAGATGAAGTGGCATTACATAGCACATTTGATCATGTCAATGCTTTGGAATCTCACTATCATCATTGGCCAGAAAGCGAAAAGCAAGAGTGGAAAAAGGTTCAGCAATTCATGTATAGTCACCTGAAGGAGATTGGTCTTTTGGAAGAGAATGAAACAGATGCTGATGTGATGCACCTTGTTTCAAAAATAGAGTCAAATGGATTTGGTTTAGCCTTGGAAGAGAAGGAAAATAAGAAGAGGTCATTGTCTGTCACGTTGGGAAGAAGTAAGGGTGGTTCTCTCGTTTGCATTTGCAAATTTTAATTAAAATATTTTTTTTTCTTTTTGAAATACATGTATATAGTTTTGTTTCCCTTGGCCTCATTATTAAATCACGACTGCAACAGTAACTGCGAAGTGGAACAACGCACAGACCAAAATATCTTTGAAGAAGAAATCGCGGCCCTTTCCACTCAAGTTGAATCCTTAGATATACCCAAGAATGAAGATCAAACTCGTCAGAATAAAAAGAGTAAAAATAACAAGAAACAAGCTGCGAAAATGATCAAGGACATACAGAGACAGCAATTGCCCACATATCCACCTGTTTTCTCACAGCCACGTGGCGTTTTTCGAATGATGATGATCCGAGCTATCCGAGATATTCAGTCTGGCAGCGCATTGACTATCTCCTATATTGACTCAGCACTCCCTGTGGCTTCTCGCAGACAGAGATTATTAGACGATTACTATTTTAACTGTTTTTGCGACAGATGTAAGATGGAACTGAAACTCTAAACTTTAACTATAATAAATATACACAAATGCATTGTTTTCTTTTTTCAAACTATATAAAACATGAGAAGAGAGGAGGTATATATGGAACCATGGCGTGTATAGGGAGAGAAATCATCACCCATGAAAGACGATGTGTGTTTTTCTGGTTGTGATATTCAAGATATCAACACCTTATATATATATATATATATATATATCATAAAGCTAATGGTTAGGGCCGCATAATAATAAATGTGAGCCTTAAGAATCCACATATCTAAAAAACTCACTTGATAATATATATAAATTGTCTCACTCTTTTATTTTAATATACAACTTTTTACTTTATAGAAAGAACAAAGAGGTTAAATCCATTCAAGTATCTTGTCCTTTCATCTTATTTTATTGCAATTTTCACATATTTAAACGGGTAAAGGTGGTGATGCTACTTCTGGTTGGGGAGTTGTATCTCCCGTCGGTGTTGCTGATGCACGGTTAGGATCATTCATTAGGTAAAAATTGGGACAGTTTTTGTTTGTCTTCATATGTCCAATTTGACCACAGTTACCGCATCGACGCTAAAAATAGGAAAAATGAAGTTTTTAGGTGAATGATGTCTTATTGTTTTTTGTTTTGTTTTGTTTTTGTTACCATAGCGCCTTCACGTTTGCCTCGACTTAGTCCAAGCACAGGGTTTTCGGCTAATGCAGCTTGTTTGGCTAATTGGCGCTGACGGCGTCTTTCTGCGTTGCGTTTCAGTTTTGCCAATCTATCCTGAATACGCTTCTTCATTTGTGCGTTCTGTTCACCATTATCTGATGGGCCCAAGACTTCGGCACTAAATCATATCAATTAGAAAACACTTTAGATTTCATTTAAAAAGATATTTTACCTTGCTGCCTCTTCTTCAATCATTTGTCTCTGTCTAAGATACGATTTGATCACCACGGCATCACGGACCACCTCTTGCTGCCATGTCTTTTCTCCATTAGGCTGTCGGATCATTCTTCGGATGATGAGGTACTTGTTTTGATTATTAACATGATAACTCGAGTTGAGACTTCCGGTAACCGATACATCATCATCATCCATTTCCGAATTGGCTCTTTCATATCGACGGTTATATGGCGAGGCAGTATGGCTGTTTCGGTGTCCCCAATCAAATTCGGACTAAGATTAAAAGGAAGGAAACGTTATATCGCATTGTTTACATGTTTTTTTTTGTTATTGTTTTTCTTTTCTTTCTTTTTTTTTTTTCTTCAACTTACGGCAGATGGACTATCTGGTTGTTCATCATCATCATCGCCTTCATGGTCGGATAATGTTGGTTCCACTGGATTACCTAATGATTCTAATTGTGTTTTCCAGATACGAGCAATTTCCTCCTTATAAATCTGTTGCTGCTCAGCGACATTGTAACGATGAGCGCTCTTTGGTCTAGCCTCGATTTGTGCTATACAAATAATAATAAAAAACACATTAGTCCTCCTATGGCATTGTTTTTCTAAAAAGAAAACAAAAATAGCGTACCAAGTTTCTCCTCTGCTGAATCACCAGCACGCAAGAAAATATCCTTCATTGATACACGGATGAAACTAAAACCTTCACCTCGACCTGTCGGGTCACCTGCACCGTACAACTTCAAACGGGCCTTTCCTTGTGTAGCGTTGATAAAATTACGAGTGGCAAACCAAGGGGCTAGCTGTTGCTCCACCTCAAGCTTCGAATCACCATCACCTGTTTCATCATCATCATTGACATCGCCATAACCGAGATCCTGCAAGTGACGCTCACCCACCAACATACTTTCATACAAACACACCATCTCGGGCGTGACCATCTTGCGGAGGTCTTCCTCGGTAGGCGGGTCTCCTCCGCCTCTTGTCTTCCAATAGCCTCCTCCGCCGTCCTTACTACGTCGATGAAACTCTAAAAACTCCTTTAATCTCTGACGTATTTGGATGTCAGAGTATTCTGGGAATTTCTGGGCCAGCTTGCTCATCTTGAGTCGGTATAATGGGTTTCGTTTGATCAGGCGGTAGGCCACCACTTGGAGTCTATTCTTTACAGTTGTTGTCACCCTACGAGAATGAGGGCCTGGTACTTCCTGCACAGGGTAAGTTTGACCAATTGTGTATGTTGCAGGTATTTCTCGAAGGTAGTATTTTGTATGGCCCTTGTATGTACTCTTCAATAACAAAAAGTCGGTTGGTTTAGGTTCATGTCTAAACAGCGGTGCACGAATCAAATTATTGTACAAAACAGGTATTGTTTGACCGGGCTCGACGTTACCAAAGTTCATAAATGGCGAAGTGTCTCCAATGTCAAGAACAAAGGGTTCTCCGATATCCAACGATGGTACGAATTCGTCCTTGGGTTCTGTTTTACGGTAGTAATTGATAATCAATGTTCCCATACCCACATTCGATATCACCGGTGGATTCTCTTCCGAGTATTCCAGTAGCACAAATGGTGTGCCGTCCTTGAGTGTCAGATCCTTGGTGCTACGAATGGGATCGACAGGAGGCTTTTTCTTATCCTTCTTCTTCTTCTTACTAATCTTTACACGCGAAAAGGTGATATCAATATTGGGAGGTATTTGGGTGATGGAGCGATGGAAAGATCTAAGCTCTGCCTTGGATAATCTTGTTTTGTAAAGAGCTGGATGCAGTTTCAACGCGGGCAAACCATGCTGAACAACCAACTGACCAAATGTTTGTCTGACACGAACAAGTCTTCCTGCAAGATGCGATTCATAGAATTTATCATTCGAAAGATTGAATCTATTGAGCGGCAATTTGTTGTGTGGCTCTGTTTCTGTGTGAAAGATTTGAATCTTTGGCAAAGGTCGTGGAATTGGCTTTCTGCCCTTTTTAACATGTTTGGGTTGGATAAGCAGCTCCTTTGTTGCTTCGACTTCCTCAACGTCAAACAACATGTTTGGATCGTTCAGATCAAGTGAGATCTTCATTGTTGCTGGCGAAGGCTTTTCTTTATCCCAAATAACCGCATCCAGCCAATCGCCATTCTCCAACTCCATGTTCAAGTGTCTATCGATCACTGTATCCTGCTGTTCTTCTTGGTTTCTAAAATGATGATGATGATTTAGTATGACGGTTCATATTTGAGTGTATCCTTTATTTACATTTGATCGTCGTCATCCCATATGATATTATCCTCCCAATCATCGAGCATTACTGAATGGTATATTCTCTCATTTTCGAGAATTGAAGGGGGAGGAGCAGCCTGTCCAGACTATTCTTCTTTTTAGTATTACTATTACCTTTTTTGTCAATAGACACTTACTACGTCAATGCCATCAATAATATAATCCTCTTCCTCGCTTTCATTGCTACTGCTTTCACTCGCTTCATTCATTGTTTCAATGCGTCTTCTTTTGGCTGCGTTATTATCCCATTTCACGCGATCCAACTTTGAGGCTCTCATAAACATCAGTCTGTCGTCTCTCTCCAATTCATATTCATAGCCGTCGCCATAAATCACTGTATAATAAAAAGTAAAAAATAATAGTCGGTATATTATTTGCTATCCTATTTATAATCACAAAAAATTACCACGCTTGTGCGCTTGGAGCTTGGGTGGCCGCTTGATTTTGGCCATAAAAAGTTCAGAAAACTTGAGCACTTTTCCTGTTTCAAATCCAGGAAACAGCTGCTGAATATCCACTCGCTCTTTTTTCTCCGCATCTTCCATCATGGGCTCTTCCTTTATGATTGGATCCAGCGAGGATGAGGCGACGGGTGGCTGTATCGACGTCCTGTCGTCCTGCTCTTCCTCGTCGTCGTCGTAGTTTTCGCTGACCATCGATAGTCTGGATCGAGGGAGGGTGCGTTGCAGCTTGTCCATGCCGCGACGATAGTACTTTTCTGAAAAGAGTTGATCGTCAGGAACTGTCTCGTCAAAGTCTGAATAATCAACAGCATCCTTGGAGTGATGCGTAGGAATGACAGGGATGCTTTCAGACTCTATAATCTCATCGTCCTCATCTTCATCGCCTGCTCTCCCTTTATCAAGTCCAAACGTGTCTCCGCTAAATATCTTTGAAAATACGCCAGCATCGACACTTGAGAGAGTTTCTTTCAAGTCCTAAATAAAAATAAGCACTTGTTGGCACTTTTTTTTTCTTCTCTGTCTCTCATTAGATAAATACTTCGTCTAGATCGTTGTCAATCTTTCCAGTTTCGTCCACATTTCCAAAAAAATAACCCGCTAAAGACATGGTGTTCTATTGAAGTATGTTGTTTATTAGCAAAGTGAAAAATACAAAGAAATAAATAAAATGAGCTGCTTGAATATATAATCAAGAAAAAAAAAAAAAGTTTACGTCACATGAGTAACGGACTTTGTGGTCAGTCTGTCCATACTTGGAAAGCCGAGCTCAATCATCTAGAATGTCAATCCATAGAATTGAGCATATTTGCTTTGTATTTGACTAAAGTAGCATCGACTGTATTATTTTAAAGAGGTCATCTTTTATTATATGAATAAATCAAACGATTTATATATGTATATATAAACTGCTCAAAAAGATGTAGATTTAAATCAATCAGTGTAGACTATGAAAAAGGTCCCAGATTTATTGATTCATGAACAATTACTCCATTCTTTTTTCCTTAGAATCTAAAGCAAATTACATACAATATTTGAGCATTTTGCTTCATGAATACAGCAATAAATCGACCTGTTACAAGTTATTCACCTGGTCTTCTTCAAACATGACACAAAATGCTAAATTTGAGCTTCCGCGAGCTTACACGTTAGCCTTTTTTCTTTATTATTTTCCCGTTTGTCCTGTTTAAACAAATATAATGTTGAGAACCCTCGTAAAGGTCTCAGCTATCCTCTCTGCCATTTATGTGGCAAGTAATAAACCAGCAAACAAACACATGTGAATACAACTCATGTGTTTTCTCTCAAATATAGGCAATCATTGCAGTCTTGAGTGTCGACACTCCTCAGCGATGGTAAATGTGGAATGCTCATGTTGTAACTTGTATTAACATTCAATCAAACTAGTCTCATGTTTTTACACTGGGTTAGATTTCCATTTAATGCAAAGTTCGATATGCCCGAGTATTATGGCTTTGGACGTAAGCCAAAAGAAAACAACCACAAGTACTATGCTTAACAAACACTTTGTTCATTAGACAATGAGGTCAGAAATGTTAAATTCCAGACATCAGACAATGTTACTCTTGGTATGTTTTTAATTATTACTTTATTGTGATTTTGTATTAATGCTGTAATTTTGAAAAATAAGGTGCTTGGCATATCCTGCCAGCAGATTATTATGAGAAGCATGAGCTTCGACACAATAGCGTCAACGATGCCATTTATGACGAAGCTCTCGCTGATCCCAAGTATGACACTGTGATTTATTTCCATGGAAATGCCCTGAATCGCTTAGCACCTTGGAGAGTAGATCTCTACAAGGTATTCTTGAAAAGAAAGTTACTCGAGAAATATTTTTATTAACCTTTACTATTATTATTATTATTATTATTATGTAAGAAATTGAAATACAAATTTAGAAATGTCAACATTATTACCATCGACTACCGTGGATTTGGAGATTCTGGTAAGATACAACTAGTGTGTTTCCAATGTAATTCTTACGATATTATCATGATAGAATCCACTCCATCCGAGTTTGGGTTAAGATTGGATGCCCAAGCAACTCTTAACTGGTTACATGAAAGAAAAGGTAATCAGAATTTACTCATTTTCACTTGCTGATTATATACATACTTATCCATCTATTGTCGTTAGTGGAGAATAATCGTATTTCTCTTATTGGTCACTCATTAGGTAGTAAAACATAGACTTTTGTGTATAAATAGATTTGAATTAACACCATTGTTGTTGTTGTTTTAAAGGCACGGGCGTTGCTACCACTTTGGCAAGTGAGATGGCTCAATCAGGTATGATATAGATACAAAATAATGAGCAATAACGCTAAATCCAAAATGATCATTCTTAGGCAACCCTGTTAAAGCATTGATTTTGAAAGCTGGCTACAGTTCAATGACAACCTTGATTTTTGAATACAACATTGTACCATTTTTCCCTATACTGTCTCCTATTAGACGCTTCCCTCAATTAGAAAGTAAAATAGTTATATTAGTACAACATTTACATATCTAACAACTAACATTTCAAAACAATCGATTTATATAGACTGGCTTTTGTCAAGATTGAATCACAAGTTTAATTCACTCTCTAGAATTGACGTAAGATTCTACCTTTGTTTGCTCTTATGAAATACTACTAACAATACTTGCTTCTAGAGCGTAAATTGCCCTCTACTTATTGTCTACGGAGTAGGGGATCTTGAAATCCCAATCACAAACTCGCATCAGCTTTTCTATCGTGCTCTTTATGGCTCGTCCAAAGAAAATACTAGTAAAAATGTCGCTGACTTTATTGCAAATGAAAGCAATGATGTCAAACGTGATACCATTCCTAATGAAGCTGTGGTATATAAGACATTGAATCGTGACATTGAAATATATATGGTAGAACTAACCCATGGAGATCATAACAACGGTAAGCTTATCTCTTTAAGTTATTCTTGGCATTATTCTTATGATTTATCTTTCTATAGTTGGTTATTTTGACTTTACTTATGAAGCTATCAAAGATCTCACAAAATGGAAGAATTAATCAAAGTAGAAAATAATAAATCCTTTTTTGAATAACAAAAACAATGGAAATACTTGGTTTTTCTTTTTTCATTGGTTCTGATTGAGAGAGCAATCAAGACAAAAGTCAATTGGTGTTTTATACTTTTTTTTTATCTTCCTTTCTTTCTTTAAATAACACTAGTTATAATAATAGCAACAAACTATATACATTAAAAACCATCATATCATACACACAAGATATAAATTATGGGAAATGCATCCTCTCGATCTCCTGAGCTGATTTCAAATGATGTCATATCGAGCCTATCACCAACTGGACAAAAGAAACTAAAGCAAATGACATACCCAAATTTTTATGAGCTTGCGTCTTTGGCAGCAAAAAGAGATGACACAAGAACAGACAGTGAATTCATCATCAAGTCTGACACATCCCAGGAAACACAAACAGCACACGAAACACCCAACTCATCCATTTCAAAATTAAATAAAGAGCATGACGAATATCAGCAACTGGAGGGTCGACCCTATATCACTACAGATCCTGGGTTTTTTTTTCTACCGTGTGATGGTGATGAGTCGGATCGAATGGTTATATTGGTAAGCTTAATAACAATGAAAGGAAATTTAAAAACTAAAAAGTTGAGTCTGTCTCAGCATTTTTTGATCAAATTTGCATTTAACGGAAACTTTGTTTCACCAATTGTTCAATCTCTCCGAATGACACATAACATGGATGAGAAATCCGATCGTCCAAAAGTACTTGATATTGGATGTGGCGCAGGAACATGGTACTGTATTTATTTTGTAAAATGAAAAATGGGAACTCATTGTTGCTTGTAGGATTCTTGAGATGGGAACTGAATACCCAACTGCTGGTAAATGGAATAGACTTTATGGAAATGTACTTTTTAATAATACTTGTTAATAGACTTTCACGGCATTGATATACGCACAATGTTTCCCAGCACGATCAAACCTCCAAACACACACTTTATCAAACACAATTTTATTAAAAACTTACCTTTTCCAGACAACAACTTTGTTTTCATACGTATGCAACTCATGCTTGTGTTTCTCACCCAATCCGAATTGCAGAATCTGCTATCTGAAATATACCGAACATTGAAACCAGGAGGCTATTTTGAGCTACTGGATTGTGAATACCAGATCCATCGCCCTGGACCTTTATCG
>VCJG01000367.1:4197-22233 GCA_024140375.1 Backusella westeae | reverse complement strand
AATGAAAAAAAATGGGCATGTTAATAGTATATTAAAGAATAAGGTTGAAACTTATGGTTATTATGACAATGATATTAATCTGTATCTTCAACAGGTGATGGATCATCACAGATAGATTTCGCAGGATTCCGGTCACTATCTGAGATCTTTCCTGTTGCTGGATCGATGCGTGCCATTTTACAGACTCTTGCTGAATGTAGTTGTGTGAGATATGGTAAATACGGAGAGAGTTGATATTTTAGTACTCCTCGCACTGTAAGTTCATATGGGTATCTTATGAGCAGGGACCTAATAACTCAAATGAGTTTCATCACGTGAAATATCAGACTTCATTCTTGTTTAAGGTTTTACCATCTCTCATTTCCACTGTTGTCATCCTTTGTAGCACCAGGACTCTTTACTTGTATCTGACTAGTCGCGGTACTTGCAACTGATTTGAATAAGCCTCCTGATTGATAAATGAGAGGGTCCTCCAAGTGATAAATTGTTCCCAAAAACTCTGCTGGGTCTGCAGCTAGAGAAACAGAGATGTAATTAAAAAAAAAAAGGATGTATGAATGGTAACTTGTTGTATGAGGTTATACACAAAATACTTTATCTATGTGTGGTACATACCTGTTGAAATTGTGGTTGAAGTGTTAAAATTTGATAGTGTGGGTACGTATTGGCTTGAAGCAAACACGCTAAATGCGGCGTTTGTCATTCGAATTGTCCACCAGTTATGGTTTCTACCATTATCATAATATTTAGGGAATGAGGAAATAATAAAATACACAAGTATAGAGTGTGTATATAGGGGACTCACTGAAATGATAAAAGTACCTTGCACGTACTTGCAGATTAAATATCAATTCCTTTTGTGTACCCAGCACATTACTGATGCCAACAACTTCCACATCCATCAAAGGAGATGCGTTTAAAATGATAATAATCCAGGAAAAACATAAAACTGAAGCGCAACACAATAGCATCCAAAACAGTGTATACAAGTTGTTGACTCTACTAAATAGAAGGAAATTACACCGGGATATCATAAAATGCGAGTGCTGGTATTTGTTGTTTACCTTTTCTTTGATGTGCTCGGTAACTTCCGCCTTCGCGGACGGCGTACAAGCGGTGTCAATTCTTCGTCGCTTGGATAACTATAGCTTGTTTTTCTAAAAGGCCTCGCTTTTTTATTATAATACGGTAAATAAGGGGGAACTGAACCTGGCAAGTCAGATACAGTAGAGCGTAAAACGGGACGTCTGTTGCTTCGATAATGATTATATTTTTCTTTGTAATAGGAAGACTCACAGCCGTCTGTGTTACTCTCGGTACCTGTCGATGAATAATAATTCTGGGTACCGGGCGGCTCCATCAGGGTACTTTCATTTGAATAGTTCCACGGTGGGAGAGGATGTGTTGCTGATGCTTTAGGCTTATCTCTGTATACATATGCCTCCAAGTCATCTGAATCTGTTACGGTTTATTTAATTATATATACATAATATATACATGTATTATGGTACGCACCCTCTGCATCCATAACTGCATCACTTAGATTTTGGGCAAATATATCAGCTGGGGTGGCGAGAGAAGATTTAATGACTTTCTTCTTTTTCTTTGAAGGGTAAATTGATAATGAGCGTGTCGATTCACTGCCAGAAATCATACTCTTTCCATCCAACTACAACAAATGCGCACATTATCAAGTATAAGCAAAAACAACAAAACTTGTATTTCTCATATTTTCGACTTACAGTTGATTTTTTAGACTCAGAGGGAAATAAATGCTGTTCAGGGAAAATTGCAGTTTCAATGGTGATGTGCCTTGGCGAATCCGAAGTTGAAGGGGCCATACCAGACAGTTTACTGTCTAAATGTTTGAAGCGATTGCTATTTTCGCCGTATGTCGGAGGCTGATTATTAAATGTTCGAGAGAGACTCTTTTTCAGTGTAGGCGCATCAGATGTAGTCTTTTTCTTGCCATTGCTTGGCTTGTTTTCATCAATCATTACAACTACTATTGCTGTAATAGCAAGTCGTACATATATTTTGTGAGAATGAAGATTGGAAATAAGAAGAAAAGAGAGAAAGAACAAGAACAATATAAATAAAATAATAAATACAAATAAATAAATAAATAAAAAAAGGATTGGGACATCCACACACACACGGGGGGGTGTTTGGGGGGAGTGATCCATTCAAGCAAACACAAAGGGAAAAATGTTTTGTGCGTGTGTGTGTGTGTGCCAGTCACGTTTTGTTTTTTTTGAAAGAGCAACACAACAAATTCTCTCTTTTTATTGCTTTTTCTTTCTTATTATAAACCAATTAAATAGACAACCATGAACGCACCTGATCGTTTCGAGCTTTTTGTCATTCCTGAAGGAAGAAAAAAGTATGACCAAAGTAAAAAAGACAAAGAGAGAAAGCCAACTAAAGTACAAAGTGAATAAATAGAGTCGAGATGGAGATCGACACAAAGATTCCAAATGCAGCAACCTTTAGTATTGAGCGTGAAGACCACACGCTTGGAAATATGTTACGAGGGTAATCAAATATTACTGATAATGATAGCAAATAATAATCAAGTAACGTTTATATATCAGACAATTGTTAAAAGATCCTCGAGTGTTATTTGCAGGATATAAGGTGCCTCACCCTTTAGAACACAACTTTGTTATTAAGACCCAAACCGTGCCTGGCACTTCACCTGGTAAGGCCCTGAAGGACGCCACCTCGGAATTGATTTCTGAGATCAATGCGTTAAAGAACAAGTTTGACATGGAAGTGGTACGTCATCGCACCTTCGAGGATGGCAAAGCCCAAGGCTACGATGACAACATGAATACAATGGATCATCATGCTGGAATGGATGTCGACTTTTAAAAACGAGTTGTTATGGTTACCAGTTGTCGTGTCTACATTATTATTGTGTTTATAAATATAAAGAAAATCAAGACAGTTTTTAACACTCTGTTTGTAAATAACTATATCGCGTCACAACTCTATTTTATGTGTGTGTGTGTGTGTGTGTGTGGGTTGAACTTTTTTGTTTTTCTTTTTCTTTCTTCTATTTATCGCTTTCTTCCATGTCTGAAGAGACTCAAGTCCAGCACCGTTTTGTGCAAATCCACGCCTTAACTTCAGAGGAGACGGAGAAGGTGTGGACAGTGTTGGCCCAGCCTAGTCTGTCGCCTATTGCAGTGTCCAACGCATGCAACAAGTTGATCTCATGTGTTGAACGCGGTAAACTGAACCTTGTTCAGACAATGTCCAATATACAAACTTTGGCTCTTACCAGCTCGGAACTCAAGCTCGATATTTTCTTGCGCGCTTTATCTGAGCTTATCTTGATCTATGTCGAGAAGAAAGACGAGCCGTTTGTCATATCGAAAACAAGCACAGGAGTTGTCCAACCCTTTATCGCGCTACTCCGCCAAGCACCTCAGTTGTATAACAACATATTACTCGAAATTGACCATCTTATTCCAACATTAAACACGATTGACAGTCTTGTTCCCTTTTTTGACTTTGTTCTGTTCGCCGGCAACGTTGATTCAAGCGCTCTTTTGACTAGATTAACTCGTTTGGTGATGATCCCGGATGAATCCAAAACTCAACTTGTCCAAAGCATCTTTTACTACTTACTCAACGTAACCTTGCAGTATCCAACCCAACAAAATCCCGATGTTTACTTTAACATAGTCGATACATTACTGACTACGCTAAGATTTAGTCTTGTGCTTCAAGTGGAGCAAGATGAAGACAAATTGGATTCATTTGCCAATGACATCTTCTATCAATTGGTTCATCGAGCACTGAATGCAGCAGATCAGGATAAGGCTGTCATGGGCTATTTAAATAGAATCCAGCATTTACTCAGCATAAAGGACTTGTGTACAGATAAGGTGCTTTTTGATCCAAATTTTAATATCACTTGGTCCTGCTTCTCGTATCTCCTGCTTAAGGCTCAAACATTAGATGATCAGACGCTTATCATTCAATTGATGGTGCGCTTCACCCGTGACAAGACCCCCTTGAAACAGGTCCTTTGGATTGCCTACTTGCCTTTGTTTCAGACATTATCAGAGCTTTTAGATTCGACCTCTGAAGTAAAGTCGAATGTATTGAGTCTTGTATCATTCTTGGATGATGCTACAAGGGCTGATTTAGATAATGATAGTGACATCAAAGAGGTAAAATATTGAATGCTGTCTATTAATGCCTTTTTTTTTACTAATTTAGTAATGACAACAATTAGATCGAGCAAGTAGTTGATGCTTATGGTCTTTCTGGAATAACTGCCCATGTTTGTCAATTTATCATCCAGCTTTTGAAGTCTCAATTACCATCGGAATTGGAGAGTAAAAGCCAAGATGTGTCCTATTCTCTTTCCATATTATTCACTACTCCTTTCACAAAACAAGAGGGCCATGTTCAGCATAAGGCTTTGGTTCATCTTTCGCACATTGTATCGTTACCTGGTCGACCCTGTTACAAGTTCCCTGTTTTACTCTATTCACTCTACTTGTTACGTCAATACAGTCAAGCACCAAAGGTATTGCTGCATGTTTTGTACAGTACATTGCCTAGCTTGGTTCAGACAAATGATCCAACAACAGCAAGCAAGGTGCTTTCAATCGCTCTTTCCATCATCAATGGCGCTTCACAGGATGGCACTATGGCCAGTGTTGGTGTCACTATGCTCGCCATTATCTATCAGCATCAGCCTAGGGTATGGCAGGAACTCAAAAAGGTACTCACTGACTGGATATTGCGCCGCAAATCACGTACATTTAGACGTCGTATTGATCTCAGTGAGACGGGAACAATCAAACTGGAGCTGGCTGTGTTGACCACAATGAGAGATCTTTGCAAGACAAGACCGAGAGAATGTGCACCTGATATTTTGCCTATGGTGATGTCTCTTTTGCAAACCTGTCAGGACCTTAGTAAGGCTTCTTTATCGGTCCTTGTTGAAACCATTTGTCACTGCACAGAATCAGGCTTAGTGGAACCCAGATCCATATGGACAATATCCGTGCGCTATATTGCTGATTTCGCAATGAATACTGGTATTAAAGAATCCAAGTTGGTTATAAAGCAGTTGTGCAAGTTCTTTGGTATTGCTGGTAAAAATGAAGATGGTAAGTTATAGCCAACATGTATTTATCTCTTCTAATTCATGTGATGGTTAAAAAAAAAAAGGAAGCGAGATCTATATGCAGTTCAAACAAGTGTTGCTTAGCGATTATATACAGCCTTTATTGAATGCAAGCAACACTGTGAACGAGACGCGCTCTTATGCTTTAATGGCCCTTTCGCAATTCCCAGCAGGTGATATCCAAACAGTGCTTCCTGAAAAGGCGGGCGATTATCTTGATGAAGTGCTGGAAATCAACAACCCAAATTATGTGCCTGTACTTGCTAAACTCATGACACACGAGCTGGATCATATGCGTCGTGGTTTATTTAAAGAAGAAAGCCAGAGCAAAGTAGCTGAAGATGTAACCAAGACAAAGCTAGGTGAGCGTGAGCATGAAATGGGTCATCAATTGGTGGACCTTTGGGAATCCGCTCGTGTCGCACCTGGTCTTAGATCGGGCTACGCTAATGCTGTTTTACATACAAACGAAATGAAGCGTGAACCTGGTGTCCAAGATATCTCAAAAACAAAGTGGTATCGATGCATGGTGACTTCTTTTACTGATATTGCCTTGACAGATCATCTCCTTGTGCGTGTGTCTAGTTTGGGTGGTTGGAAGGCATTTTTCAATTCGGTTTTTCTTGGAGATAATGAAGACGTTGAAACAAAGATGGATGAGTTATTAAATGATTTGATTGCTCGTTTAGAAAGAAGTACAGTTCCAGGTACCACTTGCAACATTTTACTAGCTATCGCAGGTATGTGTGTATACTTTACAATGTGTGATACAAGCTCCATACTTATTTCATGCACTTTATAGGTTTGATCAATACTATCCAGATGATGATGCCTTCATTTGCTTTCACTTGTGCAAACCGTTTAATTGAATTACTCATGAAGAACTATATTACTTTGGCTAGCTCTCCGCTCTCTCACTCTGCTCACTTGATGAGCGAAGAAGTGCAATTCGCAGCTCACTTCGCTTTGGGGCATATTGCAACCTGTGTCATTAGCAACGAGAGTTTGACAAAGAGTGTTTTAGATACCTTGCTTGATCCAGAGAACAGCAAGAAGTTCAGAAATATCGATACTGCTGTTGACCTCGTTCAGTTTGCAAAAGGCTATGCCGCAGGTCATTTTACAGCCACAATGGCATCCTGGCCCACCAAGACGACAGATCTGGATGCATTGGCCAAAAAGGGCATGTATAAACTTTTGGAGGATTGTAACAAGCCAGCAAAGGAGATTTCTGAAAGTAGAGCTTTGGGTATCATGATGGGCTGGGCGTCGGAAATCAATAGTCAGGATATGCAGGAAGTGTATTGGTTTGGCAAGGAGATGCTAACAGGTTATTTGGAAGGTGCCGCTATCAACAGAGGCTTATTGTTTGGTGCCACTTGGGTATGTGCTAAAGGTGCCTTGTCCGAGTCTGGTGCTTTGGATCAGGAGACTTTACAGCTTTTAGAGAGTGTGGTTGCCCAGGCTACTGCTGATGTAATGTAGAACGAATGATAAATATAAATAATAGCTTCAACTTACATTTTATTCATCTATTTTAGGCAAGTTTGGCACAACATTACTATCACTTTTCCGTTCCATTTGCCCAACTATCTCATAGCCAATTTGTTCATTCACACGAAAGCGAGAATTCACCCATGTTCAAATCCTTGTGTGTCACACATCTTGATTATATAGAAAAGGATAATCAATCTAGTCATTATCGTATTGCCAGTATCTTCTCACTGGGCAGCATTTTCAATGTGAATTATTTATCGTCGATTTACGATTCTGAGGAGCTCGTCATGGCTGCTCAAAAATATAGTCCCGTTGCTAGGAAACCTGTTTTGGATAAATTGATGTTTGTTGCAGGTTTAACAGGTAACCGATCGCCTGTAGGAAACCTTAAAAGTGGGCGCATAGCAGCATCTGTTTGTGGTCAAATTATTGAGGCTACGCTGAATCTCCAGTCAGGTTTGGAGAATGAACAAAATCACTTGTCCAATGCAGACCATAAGCTTATGTTGGCTAGCGCATCCTCGGAACCTAAAACATTGGCTCGATTGAATAAGAATACTAGCTATATTCGTGCCGTCTTTGATCGTCTTGAAATCACGACAGAAGAAGAACTTTCGGTATTACTGAACACGCTGATAGCTACGCCCGGACCATTGCCTGCCGTCAATTGGTTTCATCCAATGCAACAAGTATCCACAGTATCAGAAATGCTCTATAAAAAGTGTTTGGAGTTTGCTTCTTTACATGCAAGTACTTCGCTCTCTTTAACGGAATTCTTACTCTCCCAACTAAACTCAAATCTTGATCCTCAAAAATCAAACCACAATGTGCATTCTTTAATCGTTGGCGAGACAGGTTTAGGTTGGATGCTGGACTTGGCAGGATTAACACGTGAAAACGCTGCAAAGAACACAAGACGTGGTATGAGTTCTGTTACTAAAAAGACAAGCATTTCCGATATTCGATTGTTAGAAATGATGGAGCTCTATGTAACCCGTCTGCCTGATTTTGAACTTGAAGATCAAAAGACTTTTTTGACAACACTGGCACTTCATCTCCCCGAACCAAAGAGCGAGCTGGATGAAGCCAAGACCAAAATTGTTGGTGCTATTCGTACCGTTGTTCTTAAAAAGTATATACCAACTCTTTTTGAGCGTGATATTAGAGATGTGGATGTGATTCAAAAGGCCGTTGAGTGTGGTATCACCGACATTGAACAGTTATTTGAAAATAATTACATGGAGAATTGGTTTGTTGACAATTTGTTTGTCAAGACAGTCATGTTTTCCGAGATACATCGTTTGAAACGTGCAAACCAACCTTTGAAGTGGATGACAGAAACAATAACTCGACTGATTTCTCAAAAGGAAAAAGCGGATGCTTGCTGGCCTATTGTTGCCAGAGCGATTGGTGAGGATGCAACAGTAACATCGGATAAGCTGGCTTGGGTCATCCGCGTGTTGGATGCATTTATTGTGGTTGGTACTACATACAAGGAGGCACCTGCCATGATTGAATGCAGCATTAGTACTGGTTTATATTCCATTCTTAGTGTGCTTTGGTGGCAAGTTGTACCAAGCTATGGACAAATGATCGAGAAGGCAGATAGCTGTTATATGCTTAGTCATGTTATAGATATAGCCAGGGGGACAACAATGCAACAACAGGTGAATTGAAATAGCTATTAAATATAAGAAGGTGTACTTACTCTTTTTCTATTTGATAGATTATTAAACGTGTGTATAAGATGATAGAACTTTCAACAGAAACAAAGTTATTCTTTACTAGTGTCATTCGCCAATGTCAGGCGGTATTGGCCACTACTGAATCAAACTATGTTGATGTAATTACTAGCTAAAGACTCATAAAACAAATAAAAAGATTGTACATTTTTTTTTTATTCAACTTGGTCAAATGGTCTAATTTGAATATTTAACAATTGATACATATTGTTCATTTTGGACTCTGTCCAACCATGATCTCTCACTAAGCTAATGACTTTCCCACTTCCAAAACCATGTTGTGTTAAACGCCCTGTTCGACCAGCCATGTGTAAATAGGAGCTTACGGAAGAGGGCTTTCCCAAAATAAACACATGGGAGACGCCCGGTATGTCAACACCTCGTGCGGTGAATTCGGTAGCGATCCAAAGCTTTTTTTGTCCGGGTTTGTAGTGACGGATATCATCTGCCAACACATCATTCTCTCCTAGCTTTTCTTTGAATTGATCCACGCTAACGGAAGGAGCAACAAAAATAATGCCATCTTTGACAGGTTCAATTTCTTGTAATATAGAGAGACTGGAAATCATACGATCATCGAGATCATCAAAATCAACTTGTTCCTTTGACTGCTCCTTGGTTGGCTGTATGTTGCGAATGTGTTCATCAGATATCAAGAGACAATGGTGCTTGACAGTACCGTCATCTTCTACCTGAGATCCATATCCTAGGTCAATAAAGACAGGATCCTGGACCCACCCTCTCTGTCCAAGGAAGTGTCTTAAAGGACGATTTAATGTGGCTGATGAAATAAATGTTTGTGGATGTCTATCATGATTGAGGTGCTCTAGCAGAATTTCAGAAGGTTTTGGATGAAGCTGGCGTCGTTGCTGTTGTTTTAACGTGGCATAACGCTTGGGCAATGCTAGTGCTTGGTCGGCCTCGTCCAACACCAATCTATCCAGTGTATGGCTTGGTAGTTGGTTTGTGCTAACCAGTTCTAATAATCGAGCAGGTGTTCCAATCACTGTGTGAGGGATACTATCTGGCGTCATTTCGCGATCTGCAAAAACCTTTACTTGATCTTGACATTCAACAAGTTCCTGTATCCATCGACCTATTTGAACAGCCAGTTCTTGATTGGGGACAACATACAATGAACGAATACTTTTCTGAGGCTTAGGATCAATCAATGAAGCCAGTGCAAGTGCAGTACCAAACGTTTTGCCTGTTCCTGTACGATCTCTCAATAAAACATCTTTTCCTTCCAACAAAGCAGGTATAAAACGGCTTTGTGCTAGTGTTGGCTTTGTAATGTTAAATTTATCTTGGAGTCTTTGGCATAAAGGAGGTCTCAACCCCAAATCCTTAATCATTACAAGTCAATAAGAGTCATAGCTTTTACTTTGTAAACAAAATGTACCTTAAATGTACTTGAAAATCTTTTTTGGACATGAAGCATTATTTTTTTGGAAGAGATATTTATTTGTTTATTTAGAAAAATAGTAAAGTATATAAAAAAAAGAAGAAAGTATAAATGAAATATATGGAAAACCTAAACAATTAAACAACGTAATTAGATTAACTTGTTTTAATGATGATAAAAAAAAAAGTGCTTCTTTTTAATATTATAGATCAGGTAAAAAAGGCAATAAGGTTTGTCTTCAGCAACATGCAGAACAGGTCTGTTTGTTTTCATCCTTATAATAATAAAAAGAAGAAAATAAATGAAATAAATACTATACCTTTTAAGAATAAAAAATGATAAGAGAGAGAGAGAGCAATGAAGTAGAATAAAAAAAAATCTGTCAAGTTTAAATAGAAAATAAGAACGGAGTTCACATCTTGTTTGAAAAAAATTTTTATTTTGAAATACCTTTTTTTTTTATATGATAGCAAGTCATAAAAAAAAACTAAGCCTTTTTATAAAGGGCTCTGTGAGCTTCGGCCAATTGTTCTTCCAATTGCTGGATACGTTTTTCATAGGAAACTTCCTTCTTTTCAAGGTTGGTTTTCTCAGAATCCAGGACAGCAACACGTGTTGTAAGAGTGGCGTTTGATTTCTCAAGCTCGGATACACGGTCTTCTAAAGTAGACATCTTTTGTACCTTGCGAAGTCTAGAGCGTCGGGCGGCATCTGTATTCTTCTGGCGCTTCAGAGCGGCCTCATCAGGCGTAGCAGGACCTTTCTTACGCTTGGTGGAGAAAGCAGGTGTGCTTGCACTCGCCATGGCAATATCAAGCGTGATATTATTAGTAGTAGTAGTAGCAAGTGCAGCAAGAGCCGCTGGGAAAGACTCCGTGATGTCAGCAAAAAGAGGGTTTATCTGTTGAGGAGAATCTAGTACAGAAGAAACATCAAGATCATTGTGGTGATCTATCATGAATTCCTTGTGATTGGTTGGAGAAGTAATAAATGGATCCAAAGGAGTAGTGATCTCCGGAGAGGATTCATTTTCGGATAATACATCTTGTTTGAGCCATTCTTCAAACAAAGAAGCATCCTGATATTGGTGAGGCATGTGGGAGGAGACAGGAATGGAGGATTCCATCTTGTTCAAGTGTTTAACAGGTTGAGGGGACATTTTAATCGATTCTGGTTTCTTGTTCTTTTAATCTAGTTTAACGAGGCAATGGGCGAGGGTTTTTTCGAGACTTGCAAGTCTTTTTTGATGTAGTTGTGAGTAAACATTTGTGTAATGAAGTAGGGTAGTCCATGTTGGCTACTGTAAGAGTAATTTGTGAAGAAAAAATGTGAAATATAAATTAATTGTTCTGGTGTAAAAATCGCACGAAGGGTACGAGGTAATGAATTTAAGCGGTGAAAGACATGATAGAAATCAATACAAATATAATAACACAGATAATAAGGGCAGGGTTTAACAAATATATATAATTAAGTTTAAGAGGGAGATAGGTTTTAATAAAGCAAAAGGTTTATATATTAGGTGAACAACAAAACCTAATATATAGCAAAATGGAAAGAGTTGGTAGTGGTTGGAAAAAAAAAAGTTAAGAGCAACTTGAAGGAAAAGGAAAAGAAAAACTGATTCTTGAGATCTTTTGTTTTTATTTTTATATCATCTCATCAAATTTGTGTTTCATTGGTTGCGCTAAAGTGACTCATCAATAATAAAAAAATAGGACAAGTGCAACGTGTGGCTTATCTTGATTCTTAATTGTTGTTTTAATCGGGCAAATTATTCACGCGGTGGATTTTAATTTCATGAGCATATAAATTTAAAATTGTGTAATGCTTCAAGTAACTTCCCGCTTCTTCTTATAATAACCCCTGTTTTAATGATATCCGAAGTAAACCAAGCAGATTATTATTGGGGTCCTGTGTAAAGTATATAATATTTATTCAATGTTCCTCTCCTTGTTCTAAGTACTTATTTGACTTTAGTACATCTACCATTGACTGGTGTGAGGTATCGTGGATGAAAAACACACAACAATGTCATGTATCATGTAGAATTAAAACAATAATATCAACAGGAAAACTATACAGTCTCCCCATATCTTGCAGAGTTCTTCAACACAACCACTAACCTAGGATTTGGTGAGAATAACAAAATGATTAAGGAAACAAAAGTAGCCTTCTAAACTATCTTGTCAGTGCTCTTTTCATTATTTGGTATTTACAACACATTGAAAAATGGATTCAGCGGTACTTTTATTATTGCTTATTTAGGAGTTATGTTTGTTGGTTTTGGCTCGTGCGTATATTTGATATTTTTCGTTATCAATGAAAGAGAGATGATACGTTGTTCTCACCTTATTTATGTATAGTTGGTGTTTTCACATGACGCTTCAATATGAAATGCAGTTATTAGACGAACTTCCAAGTAAGCTCAGATTATATATTAAACTCCATATATATATCCTTTTTGTTTATCATTTAATCATTCCTAGTGATTTATGTTGCAAGCATTATGGTGTGGCATACGTAAGTCCCTCTTATGATGTTTTGTGATGGAGCTCCGTTTTAAACAAAAAAAAAATGCACTTTTGTATAAATAGGTTTATTGCTGACCCAAATAGCAAGATTGGATATAAATTACCTCTTGCCCTCGCTGCTTATTCTGGTATTGTTACCTATTCTTATATTCTTATTAACAATCCTGTGTTCCACCAAGTATCCTATGCCATTTTGGTGTTTACTGTTGTTTTTAGAGCGATTTCCCTCGCTAAAAAGATACCATCCACTTACACCTACGAAAGACCTCAATTGACGAGACTCCTTTGGATCTCCGCTTTTGGTTTCATTCTTGCGTTTGTACTTTGGAATATCGATAATCAATTCTGCCCAAGTTTACGTGAATGGAGACATAGTGTTTCGTTAATAACAGGATCCGTTAGTGAGGTATATACGTTTATATTCAGCGATTTTTTTTAACATAATTCGTGTCATATTAATTCGTCCATTTATAGCTTCATGGTTGGTGGCACATTGGCACAGGTAACCCTGGGATGATGATGATATAAAATAAGGGGAGGATATATAAGGGAGTGGTGAGCTAACATTAATTGCATTTCGAAAAAAAAAATAGGATTGGGTGTATACTACTTTATCGTATTCTGTGAATGGGCAAATCCTGTCTTGAGAAATTCATCGCAACGTTATCGCCTTCATTGGTTAGGCCCTCTCTGTTATTTAAGACCTGTAATGAAGAAGGATTAAAAGTAGGGTTTATTTACCAAAAATGTATAAAAAATTCAAAATAAGATTTCTACAATTCATTTTGCTTAATATTCTTCACGTGAGCAGACCCCTTAAAGCTTTTTTTTTTTAGCTATTAAGTTTCTTTCAGTCCCTTTTTTTTTACTTTTGCTTTGTTTTATTTTTATTTACACATTTATAAATATAAATATATATATAATATAATAATCAATGTCACTATATAAAGACACACATGTTTCATCTTTTCGATCCCCATTTGATTCACCAACAGATACCAACATGTCACCTGCAAAGCCAAACGGTAGTACTTTTGTTCATAAACTCTACAAGTAATCTTTTCTAGAAAAAAGCGAATAAATAATATCGATGAATTAACTCTAAAAACTTGATTTGATCACAGCATGGTCATCGACGATCAATACCAACATTTAATCACCTGGAGCTATACATGTTGCTCATTCATTGTTTGTAACATCACCGTCTTTTCCAGAAATGTATTACCTAAGCATTTTAAGCATAATAATTTCAGTAGCTTTGTGCGCCAATTAAATATGCAAGTCATTACCCCATTCAATAAAAAAAAAAGTGATCCTTACTAACAGCCAACATTTATACTAATGATACATTACAGGTATGGGTTCCATAAAATAAATAAGTCTCCTCGGGGTCAGCGTACTACTGCAGAAAATCAAATTTGGGAGTTCTCCCACCCTAGATTCCTTAAAGATCGACCTGACTTATTGGAAGGCATCAGACGTAAAAGCGTTGAGGCAGAGGCTAAAAAAGAGAGTAAAAATAGATTTGGTGGCAGTAGCGCTAATGATAATATTCACTCGCACATGGCAGTGATGCAAATCACTTATTCAGAAATGGCAAAACAACTAACGTGTCTGCAAGATAAGTTCTCTTTGATTTTGAAGGAGCTTGCAGAGACTAAAGACAGGCAGCATGAACAGCAGCTTTACCTTAAAAAAATGACTGAATTTCTACAACAAAACGATGAATGTAATTGCCTTTTTTTTTGTTATTTATTTTTATAAAAAATGAATATACACTTGTATCTGTGTACTTGAAGTCTTGAACATTTTTAAAGCGAAGGGCACTAATATGCTTGTACTTACATATAGATTTTGACCCAAGCTTGATTGAGTCACCTCCTATCTTTGTCACCACTCATGACGGTCCAACCAAAAACCAACACCCTCAGCAAACGCGATCCACTGCATTCATGGTTCAAACGCACAACTTGCAAACAAATACGTTAAAACCATCAGCTGATGAATACCATTCTGCACTCAATACACCCGTTTCACCCTGTCCAAGCACATTTACCCTTGTCGATCAATTCCCCCCACAGGAATTCTCATTACCAAATTCATTTCAGAACCCTTTTTACTCGTAAAATGCAATATCGACGAGGGTGCAAGGATGAATTCTTAAAAAAAATATTTATTTACGCATACTATAACCAAAAATAATAATAAAAAAAACCCCCCAAAACATGACTTAATTCTTTATATATAAAAAGCTAAATTCTAGTAACAAAATAAAGACAGATCATTTTCCCACATTGGATAAACCATTTTTTGCAATACGTCCATCTCCTGCAATGTAAACTTGCCCAAGACATGACTGCGAACGATAGCATAAGAACGATCATCGTTCTGGGGTGGTCGTCCAATGCCAATTCTAAATCGATTAAACTCTTTTGAATTGAGATTTTCAATCACTGATTTGACCCCGTTATGTCCATTGGCCGATCCTGATATCTTTTTGTTTACTTCCCCCAACTCTCGTTCCATATCGTCGTGAAATACATACACTCTTTCTAAGCAGACGGAAAGATCCTTGACTATCCCATTGAGATTAACACACACTTGAACATTTCATATCATGTGTCTTTTTGTACCTGCTTCTGCAACACACGATCCACTGATATTCATGGTTTTATTCGGCTTTAGTAGTGTGATTTTATATTCTGTTTGTTTGCCGTCGTTCTTCACTACAAGCACTTTTTGGGCAATATCTGCTTCCCAGGCGGTGTGAGTTGTCCACTTTAGGCCATGAGACTGGGCAATACGGTCGAGTACCATCATACCCACGTTGTGTCTTGTGTCTGGTAAAGGCACATTGCCTAAGCCTACAAGCTGCTTCATGTCAACGTTGCCTTAATCACTTGGCACATCTTACCAAGACATGAGTCATTAAACTGTTTATTTCACTTGAATGAGAGGAAGGAAACAAGGCGGGGTTCCTTGGTTGAGGTGTCAAAAGAAGGAAAGAAAAGAAAACACCAAAAACAAGTTGACTGAAGTTTATTTATGGAACAAGCCACAGCTTCCAGCTTGATGTCTTGGATCAACTCTACTGAAATGAGAAAGTGGGCTTTGTAAGCAAACAAACAAACAAATAAACAGATAAATAGTGTTGGATATAAAAATCTTTATTGCTGTATACCATCTTAATAATAAATAAATACGATGGTTCGAAAGGGTTTCAAGTTCCTCTTCTTAAAGTGCACCCGATTGGGCCATTTCTCTCTTTCTTTTTCCTATTTGTTATATCTGTGCAATGATAATATTTAAGAATGCTTCTACATTGAGACTGGTGAGAAAATACACAACAAATACAAAAGTAGCACCGCCGCCAAATAATGAGGCAAATTCCTTAATGACAAATGCTTTGTTTTGGGCTCATTTCCTTCCGCCAATGTCCTTAATGACTTCAACCATGTACCGCCATTTCACTCAAGGTAAACAAAGACGAAATGACAACCCCAAAGAGGTTTTTTAAAATAAAAAAAAATAATAATACAAAAAATAGGTCCACCAGCAAAGTCCTGGTCTCTTCCGACAGAGCTGACCATCACCTTTATACGAGATTTGCTTTATAGATCAAGTAAACTCACAATTGAAGATATTCAACGACTAAGTACCAATAAGAGCACACCCATTCCCTCCTCAATACGTTCTCGACGCTTCAAAGTTCCCAATAGTTATAGAGCGCATGCAGGAAAAATGCTATCAAGTATGTTCTCGCCTTTGGAAAAGCATCAAATTGGCTGGGATTGGGAGCATCAGCGTGATAAAACTGAACTAAAAGGAGAGTGGTTGCAGGAAAAAGGAAACCCTTTGGATCCCCGAAAGGAAAACACATTGCTTTATTTGCATGGAGGAGCCTATTATATTGGCTGCTATGGCATTTATCGTCAATTCTTGAGTAGATTTATAAAAGTAGCTATTATATATATATATATATATATATTTATCATTGAATCCATGTTTTTTAATGTTCTTTTGGTTCTAGCATTCAAAAGGAAGAACAGTCTCAATCGACTATCGTCTCGCCCCGCAATCTCCTTTCCCTGCTGCTGTCGAAGACGCATTGGCCACTTACTTATACCTGATTGATCCTCCACGATCAAAACCGTCCTCGCCTATTGACCCAAAAAAGATTGTCATTGCGGGTGACTCTGCCGGAGGAGGCTTGACATTTGCTTTGCTATTAGCTATTCGCGATGGCCAGCTACCTCTGCCTGCTGGAGGTATGACCTTGTCAGCGTGGCTAGACTTGACACATTCTTTACCTTCCATCATGACAAATATTATGACTGATTATTTACCTCCTGTTGGCTTTAAGCATGCTCCATCTCCAGCTTTAAACTATGATGAATTACCGACATTAAAAGCATTACTTCCTGAAGACCAGAAGCTGGATACATTCGGTGATGATCTCTATAGACTGCAATTCTATGCTCCAAACAAGGCATTGAAAATACCTATGGTCAGTCCAGTGTTTGATAAAAAGCATTTGCGTGGGTTGCCAAGGTTATTGATGGTAAGTGTAATGAGTTTTATATACCAATCGCTCTATATTTACAACTCTTCATAGCAATGCGGCGATGCTGAAAGACTTTATGACGAGTCTGTTTATGGGGCACTTTTAGCATCTAATCAGTACAATATATCAACAGAGAAACCGACACAAGTTCGACTTGAGACATATACCGATCAACCACACGTTTTCCAACTCCTTTTCCCCAACAAATCTACCCTTTGTGCTATCAAGAGCTTGGCACGTTTCTTTTGTGAGGTCACACAGGAACCCAGTGTACAAAAAGACGATCTCCAAGTCTTTCGCACTTTGCCAAACGGGAAAACAACACAAGTCAAAGATGCTCTGTTGAATCAAGTCAACAGAGACACATTCTATGAGTGGTCGGATATGCTACAAAGGCCTAGCATGAGGGCAAGAATGGACCAAGTTGAGGCAGCATATCAGAAAATCATTGAAGAACTAGAGCAATAGACTTGTGATATCTATTAAAAGTGGTTACAAAGTAATAAGTGCACCGTCATCTATTACTACGTATCAAAGATGATTCATCCAGAGTTTAATAAGAATAAAGTCCAGCTATATGATTGAATGTAGTCAACTTGATACCAGCTGCTTTTTTTTTGTCTTGTTTCAAATGCAGTATTTGTACTGTTTGGTTTTGACTGCTTCAATGGTAGCACATCGAGACATGAATTTCATGCTCAATGTGTGACAGCTTTTTAAAGGAAAAAAAAGCCACCTGTCTTGATGAAAAAAAGTAGAAAACCAAGTTTACACTGCTATTTATAACAATAATAACAAATGGGAAAGAGAAAGGATACTTCAAGTGGAAACGACGGTCGCTACGTCAAAGTCAATATTGTCGAGATTTCCAAAAATGATCAACCTTTTCTTGGTAATTCACCTTATAGTAAATGTCAAAACTAGCTTCAAGTAAATAACGACCAGTATTTTTTTAGCCACTTTTCCTGGAACAAAACCTGGAGAGGACATGAAATTCACTCAATACAGATCAGGCGATAGCAATGCTTCTCTTAAAAAAGTCAACCAAGCTGTTGTTGTTGGCGAGACAGATAAAGTCAGCTTTGCAGGAGCCAACTTTGGAAGTGAAGCAGTACCAAACACTTACTGCAAGTAGGTTATTT
>VCJG01003669.1:69287-85050 GCA_024140375.1 Backusella westeae | reverse complement strand
TTTTTTTTTTTTTTTTTTTTTTTTTTTTACAAAAATAAAATAATAATAAAAAAAATCCATCCCCTTTTCAGTTAATTCAAATAAAATGAAGAGAAATCAAAAGAATCATAAAAGCTCAGGGCAGAAGCAAACAATACTCAACTTTTTCTCAAAAGTGGGAGAAACGAAAAAACCACAGCTTAAACCACAGCCACAGATAAAGTCAGTCGCAAGTTTAGTAAAGTCCACCTCAACCATTGACTTGACTTCTTCAAAACAAACAGTGTCACGGATTCCGTCAACACCTTCAAAACTAAGTCTATTGAAATCACAAGGCTCCTTTAAAAGTGAAAAAAACACCATCGATCTAACAGAAGTCGCCATTGATCTCACTTCTGATTCTGAGCAAACGCCTTCACCCTATAATTCACAGCCCGAAGAAATCAAAAACACCTCACGATTTTCTTCTCGTTGGTGGACACCCGAATTATCCAAAGCCGGCCCGCTTTTATCCAGTCAGGAAACAGTATACAGCCGCGATGATGACGACGAGTACGAGGATGAGGGTCTGTCCGTCACAATGACGCAGAGGCGTCAAAAATCAGCAGTCAACACAGACTGGGTTGGCCCAAACGATGTCCAGCCCTATGGCTCTGGCCATGTTGGTAGCAAACGTAACTATACCTACGGGCCCAGACGAAGCCTTCCAATTAAAATGCTGCAACCCAGTACCGCAAAACGCAAACCGGATGGTTGGGGCGATAAGGAATATACGCCAAGACAAGAGACGTTTCATGTCGATCCATCAACAAAACTTGGCCAATTTGCACACACCGATAAGCGACCCAAGTATGATAATAGCAAGAGTATGGGTACATTTGGAAGCAGCTCCTCTTCAGCGCGTTATTCTGGTCTGTTTTCCAACCATGATACCAAGCAGTACCGACCGCCATTATCCGCCCAGCAAGAGAGGGTACTCAACATGGTGGTGAATGACAAAAAGAGTCTTTTCTTTACAGGTTCAGCTGGTACTGGTAAATCTGTTTTATTAAGAGGTAGAGTGTTTATATATAAAGGGTGTCCTTGATATTAATATCTGTATAAAAAGCCATGATTGAAGCACTGCAAATGAAATATGGATCTGCTGTGGCCATCACAGCATCCACGGGTATTGCGGCATGTAATATCAATGGATGTACTTTACACAGCTTTAGTGGAATTGGTATTGGAAAAGCAAAGGTGGAGAATCTGATTGAAAATATGAAACTTCGAAACAAGAGAGCGGTGGAGCGTTGGACTTCAACTCAGGTGTTGATTATCGATGAAGGTAAGTATTTCTACATCTGTGTGTGTGTGTGTGTGTATTCCTTATTAAACTCTTTCAAGTATCCATGATTGATGCTGAACTCTTTGATAAGCTAAATGCAATTGCAAAAAGTATAAGAGGTGAGCGTGTAAAGCCGTTTGGAGGTATTCAAATTATTGTGACGGGTGATTTCTTTCAGTTACCTCCTGTAAGCCCAGATCGTACATCAAAGTTTGCCTTTGAAAGTCAAGCATGGTCAGAGGCTGTAACAGACACTGTCATATTGACTGAAGTGTTTAGACAGAAAGATGAGAGTAAGTTGTAAAAAAAAAAAAGAAACAATTAGCACAGGCAAATAACATTATCAAAATAGGATTTGTTAAAATATTAAATGAGATGAGATTGGGTCATTTATCTCCAGAAGCCATCGAGACCTTCAATTCATTATCTCGAACACCAGAAGTCGATGATGGCATTGAACCTACCGAACTCTATCCCTTAAGAGAGCAAGTCGATCAATCCAATCAGAGACGACTGAATGCGCTACGAGGAGAGATCGTTGAATTCCATGCTATCGATACAGGAGAAAAACAAAAGATGGACTCTTGTCTAGCACCCGCACTGATCCAACTTAAAATACATGCCCAAGTGATGCTGCTAAAGAACATGGATGCCGAGCTTGTCAATGGCTCACTCGGTGTCGTCATTGGATTTACTGGTAAAGGAAAGTACAAGGATCCGAGCATGCTTAATAGTATGCGCGCACCCAATCGATCAGTGCGTGATTTAATGGAAGATCCGCTTGATATGACCAAAAATTATCCGATTGTACAGTTTGCAAACGGCAGCCTGATGGTGATTGAAAATGATTCCTGGAAAGTCGAGTTACCCGGTGGACGGACAGTTGCATCTCGAAGTCAACTTCCGCTCATGTTGGCTTGGGCTATCTCCATTCACAAGAGTCAGGGACAGACACTGGATCGTGTAAAAGTGGATCTGGGTAAAGTGTTTGAAAAGGGCCAAGCCTACGTTGCACTTTCCCGTGCCACATCTCTAAATCAGTTACAGGTCTTGAACTTTGATCCTGCAAAAGTGATGGCTCATCCCCGAGTCAGTCATTTCTATAGATCACTCAGAACCGTTTAGTTGCAAAGCTTCACCAATTGTTTTCAAATCTTTACATCTATTTCATTATCATCCTTCTTTTTTTTTTTTCTGCATTGGATTTCTTGTTTGGTACACAGTGGTTTAGTAATAAAAGTAATAACAATAATAAACAATCATGTTTCGTTAAACTTGGGGTTTTTTTTATCGTGAAAATGGTGGTACTTGTCCTCCAAATATTACTTTTTTCTCTCTCTCTATGATATTTTGAGAATGCAACAAGAAGAACTTTTACAGATTAGCGTTTTTTAGCATTATTTTAAAATATATAAAGGACCTATCATTGTTTTCATTTTTCTTTAATCTCTTCTTCTTCTTCTTCTTCTTCTTTTATTATAAAACAAAAAAAATGAAGATTTTTAATATCAAGTCAATTTTACTATTACTAGTACTGGCTACCCAGTTCTTTTGCCTCGTCCAAGCTCGATGTAAGTATCATTTTTTTTTTCAGGACAAACAAGCAGTTTTATTTCAAGTAATTGACAGCTTGATATGACTTGTTTTGCCAAATTGTCCATGACAACTTGTTATGGTATACTTTATTTCTCATTTTTTAATTAATACCATCTACTTCTGTATTCTATATTCAACTTTTGGTGATAATGATCTAACAACAGACGTAGCTTCTGATGGTAAGTTCTTGATTCATTCTATAAAATACAATAACATTTTGTGCCACATGGGCTGTGTATTTTGCTCTTATTTATAAAAACAAACAAACAAACATTAATAATTTTATTTTCAGTTGATGAAGGGGGCTATGGTGAGGCTACTACTACTACAACATCGAGTTCTGAACCTGCTTATACAGCTAGCCTACCTCCAGATATTACTACTACCTCTACAACTAGCTGTACCACTACCACCACCACTACTACTAGCTGCACCACTACAACTACCACGTCTACTAGTTGCACCACCACAACTACCCCATATACTACAACCACTACCACTACCAGCCATCATCATACAACCACTCCACATACTAAAACCACTACCACTTCTACTAGCTGCACCACCACAACTACCCCATATACTACAACCACTACCACTACCAGCCATCATCATACAACCACTCCACATACCACCACTCCATATACCACCACCAAGCCACATAATAAACATACAACTATTACTTCAGAAACACCCTCACCAACTCATCATAAAGATAATCCTGATGATGATGGTGACAAGGACGATGATAAAACTGATACTGATACTGATACTGACACTGACACTGATACTGATACTGATACTGATACTCAAACTGATACTGAGACTAATACTGAGACCAATACCAATACTAACACTCCAGCTCCAACTCCAACTCCAACTCCTCAAAAGCCTACCACTAGTGCAGATTCATCTACTAGTGTGACGACCAACACGGCACCAAGCCCTAGTAACACAGCGAGCACCTCCCCAACAAACAATGGGCCCATCATCGGCGGTGTCATTGGTGGCGTTGTTTGCGCTGTAAGCGTGAGTGGCATCCTTTGGTTCTTCATTCGTAAACATAGAATCCCTCAACCGGACGCAGAGCAAATGCCAGATAATTATCAACGCTACTAATTTATTTGCTTTTAACTTTTATGTTGGAAGCGATTTGTTTGTTATTTTTTTAATAATAATAATAATAGTAATAAAAATAATAATAACTTTCTTCTATTGTTTATGCCAAAATTGTTACACGTTCTGTTTGACAAGAGAGTCTGGTGAAAAAATAACGAGAAAACTCTTAGAATGTTTATTTATAGATTCCTATGCCATAAAGGTTTTTAGCATAAAACAACAAAACAAAACGAAACGAAAATCGTAATGGACGAATGATCTTTTCAAGTTCATTTTTTCAAAGAATTGATAAACACGGATTCATGTGTTCACAATTGATAGGAACTTTTTTGTTTTTCTTTTTAAGCTCACTGATTTAACATTAAAATATCATCATTAACCAAAACACCCGCCCAATTCTTAATCATTGTTGAAATAAGAGGTCGAAATAATGCACTGGTCGACGAAAATATTGGAAAAAAGAGTACGCAAAAATGAAAACACAACACGTAAAAAAAAAATTGAAAGTGCGCAAATTTGAACTAAAAACCAGTATAATGGACCCTCATCCAAATGCTCTTGTAAATTACATTTTTTTCTTTTTCTGCTTTGGTCCATTTCATTATAAACTTTGGTTCCCTTTTCAAATACGGTTTTAAAGAAAAGTTTTCATCGTTTATAGTTTAAATTGAATCATCAATGGCTGGTGTGAGTCCTGTCACAGTCTCGTTTCTCGTTTTTGTATCAGACATCTCTGGCCATCTTCATCAATGATATTCAGTTGTTAGATATCATCTGTCAATGGTTGATTCCAGAGTTGTAGGATACAACAGACTGTTTCCATTGTATTTTCTTTGGTGTTGATTTGGTCAGATCGTTAAAAAGTATTTACAACATGATAACTCATAGCATAGATTCTCGATTTTTCAGGAACCCATCTCGTCAGCTCCAGTACTAAAGCTCACTGCTCTAAAAACGAACTCATAATAGAAACTTGAAAGAAACATAAACAAAATTAACGCGTTAAAGTAAATATTAGGTATTCCGATAAATGCAAGGTCTATTATTCTGTATTTAGTATAGCAACGTGTTCAGAAGCGGCGCATTCAAAATCGGTTATATATGTCTAGCGTTCGGATAAAAAATAAAACGAGAAATATACATCCGGGCACAAACAAAAAGCGCGTTTAATCATGCACGGTATTTTATTTTTGAAATTACATATCGTCATACTACAATCATACTTTTTACTATTATTTCATCCTGAAAAATAGTGTTATATGTTTGAACCCTTAAATCGTATTTTTTTTCTATATTTTTTTCGGGATCTACCACAAAAACAACTGATACGTTATTTTTTTTTACCTAAATCACAAGACAATGGTACACTTAATATCATAAATCTCACGGATTGCGACAAGAACAGCATTATAGCCGCAATAAAATGATGGTTACATCACATGCTATGTGTCACTCCGAAAAGAGCCAAGATTCTTGATAAGAACAAGATATGTATTGAATATTTGAAGAAAGAATGAAATAAAATGTTTGTAGCTTAGGTGTATATCAAGATTGAAGAAATAAAAACAGATATCAATAAAAAGTAGATGCTTAAATGCAGTTGGATACTTGAAAATAACTTGTAACTTTATTGGTCAATCAAGTGATAAATTACACAATGAGAAATATCCACTTTGGGACTGTAATGCACATTAAACAAAAGGCTTTTTGGTCGTGAAATTCATCTGTAATCTCAAAAAAGGGGAAATCTTAAGATTCTTTTACATCATATATATTAGATATATTTTAGCACAAAAATGACTGAGAAATCTAACTAAAGTCCAAAAAAAAAAAGTAATACTTTAACCAACCAATTGGATCATACTTTGTAATTCTGATATCAATTTTTATTACGATTCATATAACACATATATTGAAGCAACCATTGGCGACCACTAAAGTATATTCCTCGCCTACTGTGTTTCTATTACAAGCACTTTTTGTAATCAATATACCATTTTGTATTCCTCCTGTTTATTTATTTGGAAACAAATAGTAAAAAATGAGCACTATAGTTTATTGGCGGGATCCTGTTAGTAAGCACTGATCAAGCACCAATTCATCATTTTAATTGGCCAAGAAATGGAAACTGGCATATTAAATTGTGCATTCTTTGCTTTTCGAGGTCATTGGACAGACTTCGCATAAGACTCCCAGATTCGTGTCCTTTTGTACGACACTAGAAAATAAAATATATAAAAAGGACGTGTTGGTGAAAAAAGAAATTTTTGGAACTCTATTCTTTCTTACAATGTCTAACTCAGTCTTAACTACTTCAAACGGTAACCCTGTTGAAAATAACCAAACTTCTATCACTGCTGGATCTTGGGGCCCTGTCCTTATTCAAGACTTCCACTTGATTGATAAGCTTTCACACTTTGATAGAGAAAGAATCCCCGAGAGAGTTGTGCATGCTAAAGGTGCTGGTGCTCATGGTGTCTTTGGTAAGTTTCAATATTAAAAAAAAGGAATATACGAGTTATGTATTTATAACTCATTGTATTCAACTAAATAGAGGTGACCCATGATATTACACACCTTACAAAGGCCAAATTCTTGAGTGAAGTTGGTAAGAAAACACCCATGTTTGCTCGTTTCTCTACAGTTGGTGGAGAAAAGGGTAGCGCCGATACCGCTCGTGATCCCCGCGGTTTTGCCCTCAAGTTCTACACTGAAGAAGGCAACCTTGACATTGTGGGTAATAACACACCCATTTTCTTCATCCGCGATCCTTCCAAGTTCCCCGACTTTATTCACACTCAAAAACGTGACCCTCGCACTAATCTTCCTAGCGCAAACAATGTTTGGGATTTCTTCTCACTTGTGCCTGAATCTATCCATCAAGTAACTATTCTGTTTTCTAACCACGGTACTCCTGACGGTTATCGTCACATGCACGGTTTCGGATCACATACTTTCAAGCTTGTCGATCACCAAGGACAGTTCAAATACATCAAGTGGCACTTTAGAACAAACCAAGGTGTCAAGAACTTGAAGGCCGATAAGGCTACTGAATTAGCAGGAACCGACCCTGACTATGCTACCAAGGATTTGTTTGATGCTATTGAAAAGGGTGACCATCCATCCTGGGACGTCTATATTCAAGTCATGGACCCCGCAGATGTCAAGAAGTACCGCTGGAACATCTTTGATATCACCAAAGTCTGGCCTCACAAGGTAAATAATTAACTTTATACTGAAAAGCAGTGATAGAAGAATAGGTAAAACTAATAAAGTACTTTTTTAAGGATTATCCTCTTCAACCCGTCGGAAAGTTCACATTGAACAAGAACCCTGAGAATTATTTCGCAGAGGTTGAACAAGCTGCTTTCTCACCCTCACACATTGTTCCTGGTGTGGATGTATCAGCTGATCGTATGCTTCAGGGCAGACTTTTCTCTTATCCCGATACTCACCGTCATAGACTCGGTGTTAACTACAAGCAGATTCCTGTGAACCGACCTCTCAATGTCACAAACCATCAGCGTGATGGTGGTATGGTTGTTGATGGCAATCAGGGCCGCGCCTTAAATTATGAACCGAATTCCTACTCTGGACCTACCCAGAATAACTTGGCTGCCAGTACATTCAGCCCAGAGGAGATTGAAGGTTTGACCGGCCGTTTCACTTATGAGCTCACTGATGATGACTTTGTACAGGCTGGTGACTTGTATCGACTCATGTCGGAGGAAAACAAGGCAGATCTCGTCAATAACATTGCTGGTGCTTTGAGCGGTGCAGATGAACATATCCGTACCCTCCAAATCCAGCACTTCAAGAGAGCTGATCCTGAGTATGGTTCTCGTGTCGAGGAAGCCATCGCAAAAGTATTGGGTTAAACACTTATTTAATTTTTTTTATTTATGTTTGAATGAAATTTTATTGAGTAAAATTAAGCAATAAAAGAATATGATAAGTTTCTATGATTAAAATAATAAAACTGTCTTCTAAATCCATGAACGATTGCTCAGTAAATGAACTACCTCTGGGTAGCGAACAAATGACAATAAGAAAAGTTGTGCAGAGAAGGAAATATAGATGAGAGTGATAATGGTACAGATGAATTTGGGTAATATGCATTTTTTAGGGAGAATTTTGATTTGTATGAAAACTGCAATGCCTTGAAGAATAAAAAATGAAAACTGCTCAAACGTAATATATCGACTGACAAATGTCATGATGATTTCATGCATTGAGGCGCTTATAATGAATGCCTTAAACCCATTCCACGCTAGATTACCTGAATTCTTTTTAAATACTTGTTTATGGAAGAGATTTCTTACAATTAAATTCCAGCGTCGTCTATGATAGTTTTACCATACGTTAATCACCATCATCATCATCATCATCATTTCAATAAAAAAAAAAACATGTTTATAAGCTACCACTTACCCCCAAAAGTCTTTTGGACTATAAATATAAATTTATAAAACTTGTCAGTCTTCTTTATCTATATGAAAATCAACCTGCCTACCTTGTTGCCAAATATGGTGCATTAAAGCAATGTAATGTTCGAATACCCAAAAATATCTGTGGCAAAGAACACAAAATGTCATTCATATTCATATACATGTACCCTTTTAATCCCATAAGAAATCCATAGTATATACTATTCAGTGAATACCATTTGAATGTTGCGAGTGTGCGAGGATCATCCAAAAGCAAAGGTGTCACCAAATACTTTCCAACGAAGGTTACAGCAAGTGCAGAACATAACCGTTTATATCCCTCCCTTGTTATTTGCTGTGTTTCCACTTCATTTTTCGGCTGAACGTCATGAGCAACTGCTTCCCAACCCAATGCTTTCAGGTAGTCCCAAAACGACATGGGGTTTTCTTTGGAATACTGTTTCTTATATTTATACGCTGAATAAGCCCCTACAGAAGCAAAAAGCCATGGAAACGCCACAAATCCTGTAATGGTGCCTCTAAAATCGGGTGAAAAAATAAACGGCAGCAAAATGTGGTATATCCTGAGTGGTATTTTGAGCTTTTGGTATGGAATGGAGGTTCTGCAAAATAATAGATAGTTGAAATATATGTTGGCAATGTATAATGCAGTGAGTTGAAACAGATTGAGTGTAATGAATGGTCCCGGGATCGGTATTTTTATGAATGGCGTTAAAGCGTCCTCCATGATTGACTACTGAACAAATTGCTGAAATGAAGAAAGAAAAGAAAAATGAAAAGGAGCCGAACAGGAACAACCTTATCTTTAGGGAGAGCTACCAACCAATAAAATGATTGGTAGCAGATACACCCAAAAAATGTGAATGAAAATGAAAAGGTGTATTTGTTTTCAATCAACCACGTCTAAGCCATCAGGGCACTACAAACTGTGAGCCAATAACGAAATGCTTAGCTCATCAATAAAAAACCCTTTTCAATGTTTATACAAAGGAGAGTCTCATGATTGTAAACAAATAAGAAATAAAAATAGCACGATTGACTAACCTTTTAAACTTGCTGTACCGTTGAGCCACTGTTTGTTTAGGCCTGAGGGCTTTATTCAAAGTGCTACATCCAAGCCACGGTATTGAGTGAAAACAAGAGGATCATGACACTGGTTCAAATTAGCACAGTACGATCGATTGTAAGAATGTGATGTTTTATAAATTCAATAGGCAAGTAGTCGTGTATCTCTTGTTCTTGAATTGCTTTTGTCATCAATGCATTTCTCTTTTTGAAGGATCAACAAGTATTGCATTGGTAAGGTGTAATAATCAATGGTTCTATTATGTTGTGCTACGTGTTGCTTGATCACGGACAGCCAAATGAAGACCTGGTTTTAAGTTTTCAAGATCGCGGTTTTACCAATGTCAGCTTTTTTGTATCATATAAAAAAGAAAGATACATTTAATCAATCCATACGCAAATTATTAAATGCCATCGTAAAAAGAAAAGCGAGGACCCCTTGGGCTATAATCTTTGTGATTACCCAATCTGTATTGATATACTTTATTAGCTGAGTGATGTACTATGTCCAATTAAAATTAAAAAGTGATGTTTCCATATACATTTTGCATATTCTTCGATTTCTTTACATTTAATAAATAAATGAATGATGAATATGATGTTTTGTACCAGAAAAAAAATAAAGACAACTACTTTTATAGTAAAGAAAAAGGGTGCGCAAATACCTCTATTGTCCCTAATGTTACTTTGCTATCACTTAATCCCTCTTAAAGTTAGAGATAAATCTCTGTGAATTTCATAGATAAAAGTGAATGATTTACGGACTTGGCGTCGTACACAACCCTGTCGGTACTTAAAGAAAAAGGACTTGAGCTCACATCACAATGCATATCGAAAGCCGTGTGTCCTTTTTTTTATCAATTCCTATTTAAGTAAAGACAGGATTCATGTTTGTTTTTATAATAACTTTCACAATGGATTTCTAAATCCAAGTAAAAAATGACTAAAGTTTTTAGCTCAAGGTGATACCGACACGCTTTATTGAAATATAAACCACTTTTATTTATTCGTAAAAAAGAATTATATGCAAAGGGATATACGCTAACAATGATCGACATCATAGATCTCATCATTACATTTTATTTCACATTCTTGAGAGTGAGATCCATCATTAAAATATCAAATATATTTTACTGATTTGTATTACACGAGGAACTGATTTTATTTTTTTTTTCTCATTATTTGCTCCGTTTTATTTTCATATAAGATCCCTTTTCCTTATGAGCATATCAGTGTGGTTATTTTATAGTAATAAAAGAAAGATTCATTAGCAAAAGAATCGAATCACCATCCTGTACAACAAATACCGTTTAAGATCCGTGTGAATTAGGAATGAAGTAGACATGCGGTACCAGTTTAACAATTTGGGAGTGTCTATCTTTTTTATATATATCAAAAGTGAGAAGAGAGTCGCACTAATACAAGGTTGTACGCACACACATTGGATCCCGCTTTTAGGATGTCAGAACATAAAGGGAATAGATGCAAATTCCCTTTTTTTTTTGATTATTACTTTTTTTTTTCTTTTCTTCGTCTTCTTTTTCTTTTTCTCCTTTTTTTTTTACAAGTCATTTTTTTTTTGTTTGCAATGCCGCCAAAATTGACAAAGGAGGAAATAGAGGCAAGAGATGCTGCCCGTTTGAATGAACTCGGTTATAAACAAGTAAGAATACATCAACCCTTCATTGCTTTATAATGATCCATATTGACATTTTCATGATTTGTAGGAACTGAAAAGAGAATTATCGGTAATTATTAACAACACTATTGTTTAGCAATGATGATACTAGGAACAATGATGCTTATATATATTATATTAAAAAGTCTTTTGGTAATTATGGTGTTGCGCTAAGTGTTGTGTGTATCTCTTCTGGTCTTACAAGTTTGTTTTCATATGGTTTGAACACTGGCGGTCCGGTATGTATCTTTTCTTTTTTTTAGTACCATTACTTTTGACATTCATATTTATTTACGTCGATTATAGGTTGTAATGGTTTGGGGATGGGTTGTGGTATCCATTTTTACAATGTGTGTTGCTTTGGCCTTGGCAGGTAAAAAGAAAATAGTTCATCTCTTTGAATATTTTATTCCTGACTTTTTTTGATCTAAAAAATAGAGATTTCTTCGGCCTACCCAACTTCTGGTGGACTTTATTGGTATAGTGCTAGATTAAGTAGTAAAAGATATGCACCCTTTACATCATGGATGACAGGATGGTTCAACTTAATCGGTCAGTTTGCCGTAACAGCAGGTATTAACTACGGTATTGCCTTGATGATTGGAGCAGTGATAGCAATTGGAACAGGTGGATCGTGGACTCCTACCGCTGGAGCTACCACAGGAATTCATATTGCGATTTGTGTCACGCACGGGATCGCAAATTCTTTAGGTCCAACTGCGATGAGACGTTTGAACTGTAAGTAAATTATCTTTTTATTACTTGAAAAAGGGATACCTTATTTAAAAAAAACTGCGAATTTTACTATTCTGGACAAAAAGCTGTGAGTACATGGTGGCAGGTGATTGCTCCTACAGTGATTATCATCACAATTGCTGCAAAGGCACCAACCCACCAATCTGCTAGCTTTGTTTTCACCCATTTCAACAATAACACTGGTTGGACAAGTGTTCCCTATGTCTGTCTTATTGGTCTTTTGCAGGCTCAATTTACATTGACAGGTTATGATTCGAGTGCACACATGTCGGAGGAAACTCATAATGCAGAAATCAGTGGCCCTGTGGGCATGGTAATGGCTGTTTTGGGTAAATATCAACTAAAAGTGGATGAAGAGTACAAAGAGAAAACTGATAACAAAATGTTTATTTTATTAAAAGTGAGCTCAGTCATGGGTTTCTTTTTTATCATTGCCTTCCTTTTTTGTGTTCAAAACTTTGAAAACACCGTCAGCACCAGCACAAACTTTCCCACCATGCAGATCATTGTTGACTGTGTGGGAGATAAAGGCGCTATTGTTCTAATGGTCATTCTTATCATTGCCTGTTGGCAGTGTGGTTTTGCTAGTGTCACTGCCAATTCCAGAATGATCTACGCTTTCTCTCGCGATGAGGCCATGCCTGGAAGTAAGTACTGGCATGTCATCAATGAAAAGAGACAGGTAAAGCAAAATGAGATACGATATAAATACATGCAGTGATTTGCTAATGATGTATTCATGCATGATTAGACCCCTATCAATGCTGTTTGGTTGGCTATTACTATTGCAAGTCTTTTAGGACTCCCCTCATTAGGTAATTCCACTGCTTTCTCTGCTGTAACTTCTGTTGCCACCATTGGTCTTTATATTTCATATGGTGTGCCTATTGTCGCCAAGCTTATGAACCGTAAGCAGTTCACTAGAGGTCCTTTGCATTTGGGTCGTTTCTCTGAACCAATCGGAGTGTATGTGAATGCAGCACAATTTTATTAAATAGTGTATTAACCTTTTTGTGCATTTTTTTAGTATCGCAGTTATTTGGATTTGTCTTATCACCATCCTCTTCGTGCTACCCCCAATAAGTAAGTTTAAATAGATATAAATGTATTGATCCGTTTTGTTTATCTTGAAAGCTTATCTTATTGTATTAATTAATAGATCCCGTGGAACCTGTAACAATGAACTGTAAGTTGTTTATCTCCATTTGGAGTTTTGGTGATTTTAAAATACTCATATAAACAATAATAAATAAATATAGATGCATGTTTGGCTGTAGGCGCTGTGATTATAGGCGCTGGAGGTAATGAACGATTAAAATACATACATAAATATTACATACAAAAAGCTAATGGTTTGCATTCACAGGTCGATTTGCCATTGATGGACGTAAATGGTTCAAGGGACCTATTATCAACCTTTCAAAGGAGGAATTGGACCATGTACATTTGGAAAGAGACAAAGTGGTTAATCCCGACTCTATCTCAAGCAATGATGTTGAGCAAGGAAAGATCGAGCAGGAGCCTGAAGTCGCTGAAAAGAAGGATGGCGTGGCTATTGATCAAGTAGAGAAGCTCTAAAGTGGAAGAAATACCACATTTTAATACACAATAATACTAATAGTAATTTACCTTGTAAAGCAATACCATTTAATGATAAATAATAAAATAAAGTACATGTTACTATTGGTTTTTTCCAATCGATTTGCGCATCTGATTGGAAAAAACCAATAAAGGAGTTGAGGCAAATTAGAAAACCGGTGGCTTGTTTCCTTGCAAGCTACAATTTCTTTATTTGGACATCACGGTGGGCCACATTTTTTTCCCAAATTTATTTACTTTTTTGTTTCTCACATAAAGACCATGTTTAGACCTGTTTTCAAATCCTTTAGCCATGGTAATATATATTATAAATATATATTCCCACTTTAGTGCTCACAGTATCAATAATAACCAACCTGCGCTTGTCACTGTGACTTGTCTTTAGAGTGCTGTCAGTATAGGTTTTATGCCATCATGTCAAGAGCGAAGCAACGTGCAGGCATCCTGGCTGAATCTATAAAAAAATCTCCAGTAAAACCGGCTTCGAGTACAAACGACTGGAACACATCAGCAGCCTATTTTAAGAAAGCAAGATCTAGACAGTCTGAGGCAAAAAAAACAGAGTTAAAAGCTCGTTTAGAAAGTTTAAACTTTAGACAGGCTGCTGGTAAAAAAAAAAGGAACTTTTTATTTCTCAAGCCAACTTGATATCTAATGTTTTTTTAAAAAAAAGGCCTGAATGAGCGATTAATAAAGGTAGCAAGAGAAGTAATCCAACCTGAAAACCCTCATTTACTTAAGGTCGCAGTAATCGGAGCAGCAAATGCAGGAAAGTCGACGCTTGTCAATAAAGTGGTTGGAGAAGAGGTACTTTGATGATATCATTAAAAGAGGGGGATCGTTCACGCCCATTAAAAGTGTAGCTTGTTAGGTTTCAGGTGTCACTTCCAAGGCCCATACCACTCGTGAGAGAATCTTGGCAGTACTTTCCGAAAACAACCATCAAATTGTGTTTTTAGACACGCCAGGTGTGATTCCTAATCATAATCATGCTAAAATGAATAGAACACTCGCCACCTCATCCTGGCGCTCTCTAGACGAAGCCGACCATGGTAAGATGAAAAGAAGTCCCCAGTGAAGAACCGCTGTACTCACATTCTATGTAGTGCTTATTGTTGTTGATGCAAATAGATCATTATCATCAAGTGCGGCGACTTTGGAAGACTTTTTACTTGATGGGCTTTCAAAACTGAACATTCCTGCGACATTGGTATTTAATAAAGTAAGGTGCAATATTTGGACAACAATATGATTTTCCTTTTGTTTATGTAATAAACACCTTTAGATGGATCTGATTGGTCAAGAGGATTATGTATTAAAGCGAGTTGCTGAAAAGTATTCCAGTGAATACCCTCACATCAAAAATACATTGTATATATCTGCATTACAAGACGAGAGTTTAGACACACTCAAGGTGAGTTAGAGGGGAATCACTAGTCTTGGAGTCTGTAATTTAATAGTGGTTTTGGTGATTTAGCATACCTTATTCGATGCATCGATTCCAAAACCTTGGTTATATCCAGCCGATCAAACGAGTGAAATGGCAGATTTGAAGCGGGTTGAGGAAGTGATTAGAATTGAGTTTTTTAAGCGATTACACCAATATATTCCATACATGTTGAAGCAAGAGAATATAGGATGGACAGAGCTCAAAGACGGGACACTTCGTATTGATCAAAATGTGTATGTTGAGCGTGATAGTCAGCATAAAATCGTTGTAGGAACAAACGGAAGGGTCATCAATGCTGTGGTAGAAAATGCAACAAATCAGATTTCAAAGGTTTTTAAGCGACCTGTCAAGTTATTCATCCAAGTCAAGACAAAGAGAAACAAAACCCAGTAAAGGAGTGTGCTCTGGTGAAATGTATAATATACGATAGATAATAGAAAACCATCAAGTTGGGTCATAATCAAACTATAATAAAAAGAAATGTCTTTTTACTTTCAACGGGGGTTTTTTTTATTTGAGTGGCAGAAGAGCTATGGCTGGGATTTTAATTGAAAAAGATGTTTAGGAGCAGGATGAGAGCACGTTGTAAACTTTACAGGCTTTGCCAGGGATTTCGTTTAGATCAGGGGATCTGTGAATAGTCGTGGGTTTATTTTGATCAAGGAACAGTGACTAGCCGGATTTCGTTTGCGTGGAGCAACGTCTTTCTAGCAGCAATTAATCTTGGATTAAACACCGTTTTTTTG
>VCJG01003669.1:13198-27014 GCA_024140375.1 Backusella westeae | reverse complement strand
AAAAAAAAAAGAATATTTCCAGATATTCTTCGTTCTTGTTTCAGGATGAAAGGAGGAATGTCAACCTTTTAATACAAAAAAAATACAAATAGCCGGTTACCACCAGTATGCCTTATGTTTGCTGTTTTTGAAGTAGATTTGATTGTGAAAACTCTGTTCTCTTTGTAAACAGGGCTAGGAATTCATCTTCCAATTTGTCTTCTTCGTCTTCGCTATCGCACTCGTCTTCACTTGGATCAAAAAATTGCACTTGTTCAAGAGGAGTATTAAACTTTACGGATTTGGGGAAAGCCAATGTTCTTCTTTTGCTATCGAGGTTACGTAATGAAGGCCTTAAGTAACGCGATGTTATCAACGGAGGATTGGTGATACAGGTCAAGGATGGGAAATGCACGCAAGGTTGAAGTATGGTTGCTGTATTTGACATTGTTGTTAAATGAAATGTAATACACTTTTTTTTTTTAGATCAATAAAAAGGATAAGATGTAAAAGAAGGATAACAAACAAAACCTGCTTTTTATTCCCAATTTTATTTCAAAAAGAGTGCTGCTTATAAAGGAAAAATAGGGAATGAAGCAACCCAAAAAAAATAAGGAGAAAAATGCATATTATATAATATAGAATCTTTTCTATCCACGGTCAAGTGTTTAAAGATATAAAGACAAGGAGGTGAAGCTCTCCTTTTTTTGTGTTATGATGTTAGCACTTTCATGTCATTTAGTTGCCAATACATTTCTGAAGTAAATAAATGAACGGACGATAAATATCATTGGTATTGTTTTATGCATTTAATTAAGTTGATAAAGAAGAAAAAGAGAAGGTGGAGGTGTTGGAAAAAAAAAATAGGAAAAAAATAAAAGTCAGATAGCAATAACATCATTTTAATGACACGAGCATCTTAAAACAATAAGATCGTTGCCTATTATCCAACTTTAAAGACGTTTTTTTGATATTCCATATAAAGCAACGCCTCTCTCTGTTTTTTAACAACAATAAACCAAGGTGATAACTCGTTTCAAAACAAGGGGTTTTCTCCCAGAAAGTAAAATAGAAAAGAAGCCCTTTTTCTCTCTCTCTTTCAAATCACTTTTGCTTTGTATTTGTAGTCATATGAAAAAGAAGTAGGAGATCATAATTCTAAAATTGTTTTATTTAGTCCCTTTTAATAAAAAGATATACGAAGCCTTCATGTCTGTAAATAAATGTTAAGCTTCATTGCCAATCAGATCGATCGATCGTATAGTATTTACATATGGTTCTGTTTTCTTTTTGCTGTATTTATATAATCACCCTTATTAATAAGTACAAAATGATGATATTAATTAAACCTTAATGATGTCAAGACAATAAACTTTTTTTTTTGGTGCTTTTCATTAGAGAATAAAAAACATTCTAAATCGCCTATTGCAAAAAAAAGGTAGCTTTGATACTAGTAATCATGTTACCATATTGAACAGCTGGTTCATAAAAAGTTGCTTAATTTGGAATGAGAATGAACAAAACTCATGTAGCAATAGTTTAAATTGAGTTAAGCTTATTAAGGTACAGTTACTTTAATAAGTCATGGGCAACTGTCAATCGCAAAAAAAAAGAGAAAAAAATCCGTGATATATCACAAGAAGTGAGGTAAAATTCAACTTAATGTAGTTTGTATTCCTGGATTACCTTTTATTATTGAGTCATATGGCCATGCAGAAGGAAGGGGTAACCATAACATTATGTAGAAAAAGGTCATCAAATTTTATAATAGCATCATTTAAACTTTTTGAAAAGGAACTTTTTTTTTTTTTATCTAACTCCATTTTAACAAATTCAACCAAAAGAATGAGGCTAAAGTTGCTTTTTGCTCATTGTATATATCCAACATAGACACATTTTACGAGTCATTGCTACATGTAAGCAAAACATTTTAATTAAAAGAACTGGCAAAAGTCTATTATACATGTATCTATATAATAAAATTATAGCTCGCACATATAAATGCGCGCAATAAATACCTCTTCACCAAAGATCATATGTTGTCATTTCAAAATAATATGACTTTATCGAATCATCTGAAAATTCGGGGACTTTTTTTTTTATCCTGGGATGACGTAGAAAAAGGGACCACCATATTCAAATACTATTTAAAAAAAGAGAGTATGTGTGTGTCTAAATCACACTACCATGATCATTACGTTTATCATTTGGAAGTAAATGGGTAAACAATTTAACTTTCTAGTAAAATACGCCAAACTGATTTTAGATTTTTGTACAAAAGTGAAACCATTTTAAACCGTAGATAAGCTTAATCACATAATACCCTGATTAAAGGGAACTGGACTTGCATAAAAGTTGTTTTTACTATTCTAATAAAGATGGATTAGTTAAGCTTCGAGTTTATATTCTCCTCGGCTGAAGGTCTGTTCGCAAATGAATAGGAATCATTAGTTAGAGTTATACGCAAATGATTGAGTAAAGTATACCTGCGGTAAAGCATATACTTTCTTTTTAGATTGTAATGGCATCTCTCTAAAGTTGATTTTACATTAATTTGACCTTTTTTATCCGATTATCCAATTTACTATTCTTTTAATATAGAATTGACAGCTTAGAGCAGTTATTTTTTATTACTTTAGAATGGTGGCTATCTACAAAATAGGAATTATTTTCCATTAGACGTAAAGAAAGGGTATACCTTGTTACTTTCAGCAACACCATCTACACTAATTAGTGGCATCTGTTGGCTCCTTGTAAAAAAAAAAAAAGAGTTAAAGCCTTTATATATTTGAAACATGCTTTTTTGGTATATAAAACAATTGTATAGATACATTGCACACTATCGACGTTCATTTAGTAATATGTATACAACCTTTTTAATTTTTAATAATAATCAACATGGGTTATTTATTATGCACTTTTCTGTAAATTCTGAAAGAAAATTGACTACCTTATTATAGAAATAAAGTAGCGAAACATGTATTATCAAGGGGCCTTTTTCATGTGTTTCGGTTGATTAACAGGAAGTGCAATTAAACCATTTTGCATTCTCTCTTGTTAATATATAGACGTTATTTTTCTATAAATAATGGATTTCAACAGCTTTATTTCAATTCAAACTTTATGCGCGTAAGATTTCATGGTAGAAAAACAACTTTTTTAAGGTTTGATCCGTCATACTCTACCATTTTCTTGGTTTTCATAAATATAATCCGGTTTATTCTTAAAATGAAGCTCTTTTTTTTGAAAATGCGCCTTGTTTAAATAAAAACTGGTAGAAAAATAATTTTTAGCAATCCAAAGGAGGAAATGGAGTGTGAAATATCTCGCGAGTTATTTTCGGAGTTGAATAAATAAAGCTGGAATTTTCCTGTAAAAGATGCGCTCTACTTTATTGTAACTGATGTTGACCAAGACATATAAAAAAAAACCTTTTTAGTTACTATTGTATTTGGTTGAGAAGGCAATGCTAAAAATATTGTTTTTTATGTAAATATATATATCTAACAAGATGACTACTTGTATAAACACGATGAACAAACCGGGACATTGGAAAGCAAAAAGAACATGTTGAGAATACTTTATCAAGCCTTAAACAGTAATTAAACACTATTTGTTATATTAATAAAAATCAGGCACTTCGTTTCAGCGAGATCAATCACTTGAAACTAAAAAACGCACATCTGATGGCAATGAATGAATGAATGAATGGATATCTATATATCTCATGTAAAAAGAGAGAAAAATAGCGTTATTTTAAATCATTCATATCATTCATCATCCCATTATCATCATGATCTGAACATGCGAAAGAGGCAATTTTTACATTTTGAAAGTGAGGAGAATGAAAATCTAATCTTTTCTTTTTCTATATCAAAAAAGTAACACAGAAAAAAAAATCCCTTTTTTTATTAAACCTTCTTTTTTTTGGCTTTTTTCTCCCTTTTCTTCTTCTTGTTGTATATAAAAAGAAAAAGAAGGGGAGCTATCTCTTATTGTCATCATCATCATTCATAGAATAGACAGCGCATCATAAAACCTCATTTCTTGTAACAAAAAGCCCCATCATTTTATGCTCTCTTCTTTCATCGCTTCTTCAACTATTCGCTGCATTATTTACCTTCAATACCCAACATCCTCAACAGCATCTGAACCAGGCTAATTCCTCCAATTACTTGTGCATTTAAAACTCTATATACTTGTCTAAATTTACTACTTATATAATTTAACCTCTATATCTTGCAATGATCCATCACCACCCATCTCGTTCCAGCTCACCTTTTGGACGCATGTTGTCCTTGATCCAAGCACCCAACAACACCTCACTCCGTTTCCTCATCACTGATTGCCCTACCGAATCCACCCTAACCTATTACCTCGAAGAATTCAAGCGTTACAATGTCACACACATTGTACGCTGCTGTCAGCCCACCTATGCCACCGCCCGTTTCACTCATGCAGATATCCAAGTCCATGATATACCTTTCAAAGATGGCGGCATACCTCCACCCCAAATGGTCCTCGCATGGCTCAATATCATTGCCAATGTCAAGGAAGGCACCATTGCTGTTCACTGTGTAGCGGGCTTGGGTCGAGCCCCCGCGTTGGTGGCTATGGCCCTCATTGAGCTGGGTATGCCCGCTTTGGATGCCATCGAGTACATCCGAGAGAAACGACGTGGAGCCCTCAACAAGCCCCAAATTGCCTATTTGGATGCCTACAAACCAACGCTATTTATAAAAAAGCCAAAAAAATTAATTAACAAGATGCTTTCCTTCTCTTACAAAAAGAAGGCTGTAACGACGCATTGAATTTTTGTTTGGACGTTAGTTTTAATAATAAACTATGATTGGACAAAAAAAAAAGATTTTTTGTGTTGTATTTTTTGTGTTGCGTTTTTTAGTGCTTTTCTTCCCTTTCTGTTTTTTTAAATACAACTGTTTTCTTGTAAATAGTATAAACCAAAGTGAGATGCAAAAACCAAAGAATACATCTGAACATGTTACATCTGCAAATGGCGCAACGTTAACTGAGAGTCAAAGAGAAGTTGGAAACCAGTAAATAATAATAGCAGAAAGAAGAAAAAATATATAAAAGACATGTATTTTAATGATTATATAAAAAAGGTATTTTAAAAAAGTGCTGTCAGACCACAACAGAAAATTGGATGACCTTCAGCATATCCAATCAAATCTACAAAAAAATATACCCAAAATGGCAAAGAAGCCAGGCATATCCAAGGCAGCATTGGTAATAGAAAGAAGACAAAACGAAAAGGAGAGCAATCTAATATAATAAATACTATAGGCTTATTCAATATTAGGTGATTTAATTGATGAATGTATGCACGATGTTTTATTTGATACACACAGAGATTTAAAACAAGAGAATTTGATTTGCCAGATTTGTCAATCAAAGTAGGTTTTATAAAGCGTATGTGTGTGTGTGTATAAAAATAACAGAAACTAATAAACTATATCTATTAGATGCAGACACTATGGTAACAATGAAAAAAAAAAGGGAGTGGAAGAGACAATGAAACAAGACACGTAACCATCTATAAATAGTAAAAAGACAAGGCTATGATGTATGGGGTAAGAGTTATACGGTCAACAATCTACCATCGTATGAATGTGTGAATTGTCAAAAGACAATTGCATCCACCAGATATGCACCACATTTGGAAAAGTGCTTGGGTTTGGCAGGTAGACAGTCAAGTAGAGTGGCAAGTAGAAGAATGGGTGGACAATCCCCTTTCTCTTCAGATGATATGAGCAGTCCCAGCAATCACAACAATAATGGATCTGGGGATGAAGGAGGTGGTGAACGTAAAAAGAAGAAGCATGGATCAGTAAGTTCTTGGCTATACGGTGATACGTGACTATGGATACTAACATATTATGATGTAGCCTTCATTTAGTAATGGTGTATCCAGGGTTAAGAAATTGAAATATATGGGTAACGATGGTTAAAAATAAGCATACATCTCCCTCCTCTTTTTTTTTTATGCTGCTGCTGCTGTTGTTGTATATTCATTGTTGTAATGCATTCTTTATTTTTATATATAAAAACGTTTTGATTGTTTGAATTATTATATATATACATCTGCAATTTATTTGTTTTTCTTTTTCTACTTTGTTTTTCTCTACTTTTCTACTATTATATTAATATATTATAATGCTTTTGCGTTTTATTGTGTTCATTGTATTGATCTGTCATTATTATCGTGTATCATGCTACTGTATCTATAATGAGTCCAAAGATGCTGATTTTGGTATTCGTCAATTAGTACAAAACACTTCGGCCAGTATATTCAGCCGTTTTAAACGTGATCCTCTAGAAAAAGGTCAAAGTGCATGCTGTCCTTACACAGAAGATGACTGCGTTTTTAATAAGAGGAAAGACACCATTGTGTACCTTAATGTGAGTTATTAACAAAGAAAGAGAGAAATAGGTACTAATAGAACAATATTTATATTAGCTCCAGAAAGTCATTAATGGACGAGAGTTCCCCAACTTCATCATCTCAATACCAGGAGGAGGCTGGTAAGAACAATAAAATAGAATATGGTACACTGATCATAATAATAACAAATACAATCATATAGGGCTGTACTTGGAGGCCATGGTATTGAGCATTCCCTTCTATATGTATTTAATCCTGATGGAACACCATATGAATATGAATATAAAACCGGCATTGAAGAACAGCAATAACTTTGAATAGATTTATTATTATTATTATTATTATTATTTTGTTTTGTTTTTTTTCTGTGTTTTATCATGAATATAAAGGAATAAAATGCAAATAAATTATACAAGCTTTGTAAACGAAAAGAAGAAAGAGATATATATATATATAAAAGGGGTAAAAAAAAGGGGGAAAGTGAAAAAAGGAGGGGGAATATTACGCTTTTTTTTTAATAGTAATAATAATAATAATAAATCGTTTATTAACGATCCAATTTTACTTTTTGATTATGATCAAAGGGGCTATGATCAGGAGGGTCCAGGGTACGAATTGGAGGTAATCTTATGCTTTCATCTGGTCGTTGCTGTTGATTGATACCAGGCATCATCTTTAATCGATCAATCCATAACTCTGCACGATCCACCGTATCAGAAAAGACGGTAGTGACGGATTGAAGCATATCTACCGATTCCTGGCCAAATGAAAGCAGCTTGATGGCTGCTTCATCTTGTGTGGGTGTGCTTGTGCCACTGCTGGTACTGGGACTTAGCATGGGTGAGGCGGCAGGTGAAGTGGCTGTAGATCGAATTTCATTTACTGTTGCCTAAAAATTATATATTAAAACGCATGTGAGTGTGTGTGTTACCCATAAATAAAAAATTCATGTGCATTTTTTTTTTTTGAAAAAAAAAAAAGTTTTGGGGTGGACAAACAAGAATAAATTTTCACTTACCCATCTTCCTGGTAAATTTAAAATAAAGCCTCTTACTGTCTGTCTTGCTTGAACAGGTAACGAAGAGCCTGCGTATCGACTAATCACTTCAACCACCTTTCGTAATGTATCAACAATATCTTTTTTTATATCTGATAATACGGATGATTTTGTGGTGGTCTTTTTATTGTGGGTGAGTGTGGATGAGGATGATGGTTTTGAAGCAAGCGATACAAGATAGTTTTTTAATAATGCCATTTGCTGTTCAATATGTTTGACTGCGTACTGTAGCCAGCTTAAACAGTACTTTAAACACTTCATTGAATCTTCACTAATCACTGCTGCGGTTGTACCGGCTGCTGAGCTCGCGCTTACTACCAGCTGCTGCCATCGACTTGGAGTATGTGTGGGTGGTGGATGTAACTGATAGGGCGCTGAGCGTACTGGTGAGGTACTACGTGATGATGCTTTATGACGATGTCTGGCAGTAGTTGTATTGCTATTATTATTATCCATCTTTGCTTTTCTTTGTTGTGTAGATGAAAAAGTAAAATATTTTAATAAAAAAAATAAAAAAGTAAAAAAAGGTTGGAGAAAAAAGAAGAAAAAAGAAAATTAGATACATTTTTATTGCAAATAGCCTATCGGGGAAATCGGTCTTGGTTGAGTGTCGGGCTTTTCTTGACAGATTTTCACGTGAACTTTATATTCAACTTGTATCAAAACTTTTTTTGATTCGACCTTGACTCCTTATTCCGCCTTTACAACTTTTTCACATGAACTTTTTGAATAGAGTAACAAAAAGGGAGAGAAGGATGGAAGAAAGAGAGTGTGTATGTTTACTTTTTCGGTAATCTATTTTTGTATCAATCTCTCTCTCTCTTTCTTTACTTTCTGGTTCCCTATCTTCGATGAAGGATGGTCTCACACAGTTTATTTTAGATGTTGCGCTTTGATCCCTGAACACAAGAAAACTAAAACCATTTTCGTTTAATTACATAAATCTTTTCTCTATATTTATTTATTAGTGCATTTAATATCCTTCTTTTTCGCTTTTACATACAAAAAGTGTTTTGTAACACTTTGTTCTATATAAATCACGCTTCGTTTGTTTGTTATAATAACAAGTGTGATAATATATATAGTGTACTTGATATATAAATACCAATTGGTAACAGCAACAACAACAAAAAACAATAACAAATAAAAAACAAGATAACGTTTCATATGCTCCTGATTTATTTTATTATAAAAGAAGAAAAAAGAGTGTGGGTTTTCCATTTGTGACACTGATCTATTACTAATAAAAAAAGTTTTATATAACGTTTTACATAAAGAATATATGTTTGTATATATTTTATATCTAAATTCTAGATTTTCTCATGATCGATTATTATCGAGTTGATATCTATCGAATTTTGCCCCTGATTTTCTTTTTGACAAAACCCAGTGACCAATAACTTGATGGCACAATATTGATTATATAATAATTGTAGTAACAAGAAGAGTGTGTAGATTTATCTTTTCTAGCCATTATTGAATAAAGATGTTTACGTATGATACAAGGTTTTGTTTTGCCCCTCATCACATCGGCGTAAAGATATTTTCTTATTTTGGGAAATACAAACAAAAACCTTAATATTTTTACAAGATAGAAAACCAATTGTGTTTATGCTATTAGGTGAGTATGATTCAGAATAACAAAGTGCTTGTGTGTGTTTGTAGTTTCCTCCAGATGATATATTCACTTGTTTAAACTACTGATAAGGTGAGCACTTTATAATGCCCCAAAAGAGGATTTACCATGAGTCAACACACATTAAACCTATTTCTGATTTTACTCTGTTGAACAGATAGGAAAAGCACTCGAATGGTATTCTCAATGTTGAACACCTTTTCAATACCACCCAATAAACAATAATGCAACTTTAATTCCTCCACATTTTTTACAGAAAAAAAACGCAGAGAAATTCATGTCTATATCCATTTCACAATCCCCTCTTTCTCAGTGATCAAATATACGTAAATACCTTGCATTATTACGATATTCGCATTGAGCTGAGTCAATTACTATTATCGTTATTATCAATCTGTTTCATTCGATTTCTTCATAGATATTCATAGAAATCACTTCTATTGCTTTAAAGTCTCTTTTCTCAATCAAGAATAAAACCCTTCATAACACAAAATACCTTTTTTTTCTGGAAAAAGGATAACCTTTTAGTAATGCCCATTTTAAATCAAAGTCAATGATTGGTCAGAACCTCAAATAGTCACGTGGGAAAAAAGAACTACCAAAAAATCACACTACAATAAGCAAGAAGGTCCCTCTTCATTTCTTTCCTTTTTCATTTAAATTATAAAAAATGTCTACTTCAGAGTCAAAGCCTGATCTTCGACAATTAGCCCAAAAGCTCTCCGACTCTTATTATGCACTCCTTCAATACACTACGCTATCCACCGAAGCAGTAAGAGAGACACATTATATCGAATGACTCAGCTTTAATCATGTTTATATAGATCGCCCAACATGTCCAACAATTAGGCAGCTACAGCAACGACCTTCCCTTCTCATGGTTCACCACACCCTTTCTCGAGGCTCTTTTAGCACTCCCAGTGGATATCAATGTGGTGTCCTTGCTTGCAGGATGGACCCGTCGATTGGCAGGCGCTCCTGACGTCTTGTACGCCATGCGTGATCGACTTGTGCTGGTGCTCCAGCTCTTCCAAAAAATACTCGTCAACGGTGACATGAAGGTACAAAAGGAGGCATGGATTGGGTACGTTGCGGTGATTGGACATGCGCCTACCGCCTACCCCGACACAAAGATCTTGGAGGAAATGACCAAGATGATTGGTATGTATACAAAGGATAAGGAACGCATGGCCTATTTGGGCGAAACCTTGGATGCGGGGTTGGCACATGTGCTTGCCAATACCAATGCCTTGAATGAGTTTGAGATGGAATCCTGTCAATCGTTACTGGAGGCGTTTATTCAGTTTGCGGCAGTACGAGAGGAGGAGCCGAGGGCATTGATGCATGCATTGGAGCATGCCGTGGATGTGAGATCACAGGGGAAACCAGAGGCCAAGGCAGAGGCAGAGGTTGTTATGTTGGTCAAGATGGCCAGTGAGGTGCAGGAGGATGTCTCTATTCAAGTTCAGTTTGCCAGATTGGCCATATTGGCTGGTGTTGTGTAAGTTATATATAAATGTGAGATGGATCAAAAGCATAACATTTTATATATAGTCGCACCCTTCAATTCAATCAAGGCGTAAAAACCAAAAAGGTCCTTGCCGCTAGAAAAGAGGCAGAAAAGACATTTATCCAGCAATTGGACATTTCCGCAACGGCGTTATTGGCAACCAGAAACCAACTCAACAAATACCAGGATACCGTGTCCTTCCTCGCAGGACGTTGTCTTTTACAGATCCCCAACGAGACCATCGCTACCATGAATGTGAATGCTCTTTTGAAGGTACTGACGGGCACCTTATTTACAAGTCGATCCACTTTACAGAATGGAGAGGCATTGCACGGTGACGAAAAATCACTCAAGGCATTGGTTGAGCAGCCCTTGTTTAAGGATCTGGGTCGTATTTCTCGTATATTGGCCAAGTTGATCCAGGTTGCGATTGATAAAGAGGAAGGTCCTGCTCAAATACAATATATCATTGAAAAGTAAAGTATATAGCCAAAAAAAAAAACAAGTGAAATCAAACTAAATATAATATTTCAGAATGGTTGGACTTTCTTACAACATCTATTTCGACTGGGATCACCATCAGATGTATAATAGAGTAGAAAACAAGCAACTCGAGCATGCTGCTGCTTGGACCTATCTGAAAACTGTCTCCTTCTCATTCACGGTGCTTCTTAAAGCGATTGCAGTTGATATACCCGATGGAAGAGGTCTGGTGGTAATTCCCAATGCGGCACAAGACATCATCTCCATCTATGCCAATCTCCATTTTATTACCGAACAGGTGGAGGGCGGTGCTGATGTCGAGGCATATCAGGATACATTGACAAATGCTGTGGCTTATTTGCTACATAAGGATCATCAGTGTCAGCTTGATAGATTTGTCAGCTTGGCATTTAAAGAATATGGTAAAATGATGAATAGCGTGTGTGGAAAATACTTTTTACTTATATAACAACTAGGAAACAATGCATTTAAAACTGACGATACCAAGACAGTAGAGCTCTTATCCAACATTAAACAATCTCGTCTCACCTTCTTTACCGATCTCGTTGAACAAGTGGTCGGTTCATTGGACGACAAGGTCTTTGAAAATGACATTTTGCCTGTGATCTATCCCATCCTGAAATGGAAGAAGGTGGAGAATAAAAACCTCTATGAAAGTGCCCACACAGCTGTAATCAGCGCTTTTATTGCTGAAAAGCCTGTGAGTCGTGAAATGGCCGGTGTTTATGGAAAAATACTAATTGATGTAAGTGGAAACAAGCTTTTTTTGTGTATGAGCAATTGCTAATAATAAAAATGCAGAATTTCCCGGAACCAATGAACTTGGATCAATTCCGATACGGATTCAACACACTGATTCAAGCCCTCTGTGGGCTCGACGATGCGCTAGCCTGGCTCACCGTCAACCAGCTCGTGCTCAAGATTGAATCGTTACCCCTCGAGAGTCAACTCCGTAAGGATTATACCATTGCTCTCATTGACATGCTCAAGCCACTCTCCTTGGGTCCCTTTTTCCCCCGCATCCTGGATAAGGTGGAGGAGCTGGTGCTTGCCAATAAAGAAGGCATGAGCAAGATCTTGTTTGAAACGGTTAGCGGGTCTGGCATTTCGGACATGAGAAGAACCGAGGCCGTCGGTTGGTTTTTAGAGTTGAAACACAAATTATAAAATGGAGTTTTTTTATTATATAAAAAAAACATGATGTATTTTTAATTAAGTTGATTCATTGAAGAAGCGTGAAATATATGTATATGTGCTTTTCTTTTTCTTTCAAAAAAAAGCGGGGGGGAAAGAGGGGGTTTTGTACGAGTGTGTGCTAGTAAAGTGAGAAAGAGTGTGTAAAAAGAAGGCAGTTAACTAAAAGTGTTTTTTTTATAAGGGGAAGAGGTATCTAACAAGGTATCAACATGTACTTTTCCATTTCCCGGTTTTTGATCCTCTTTTTCATTGATATTATACACAAACAATGGCTCACCGGGAGCAATAGCTCTTTTCGTCCAACATATAATCTGATTCGGCACCATTCCTTCCAAGAATGCGATATTAGCATGCTCAGGGTCGGGCGTTTCCTGTATGTAGTGAAAAGGACACAAGGGGATGGACTGGCCCGGTATTGTGTAAATGATGCCTTCCTTGTCTGTAGCGTCAAGAACGGTGTTTTGATACATCATTGCATATTTAGAGGCCAGTCCCACGCCGTCCTTTATACAGTCAAACTCATCTTCAGTCATGGGAACACCAAAGTAGTAACCAAGTGGGGTATTTTCGGGTAATGAACGAATGGCATATAATTTCTGGTGCAGAACGGTGAGAATATCGGACCATTTCAGGGGCAGCCGAGTACCACCATTCTCGGTGCCATTTTGATATGCTTCTCCCCGTAAAGAATGGCCATTGGCTTTGATGGCTTCATCGGTGGGTGTAGGGGGATGGATGATGTTGCTGATGCTGGGCTTTTTGCTATTAATGTTGCTGATAATAGGCTCTTGTAGTGACAGCCTTGCTCGTTTTCGGCTTGCCAAAAAGGCATCAAACTCAGTAAGATACTCTGGCTGGTAATAATCATTGGCGACCTGCAAGTTTTCAACAACAGTTTCTGCTGCTTTATTTTCACCAAAGTGCAGTGGCCAGTCGGTTTGTATTAGCCTTTCCTCCCACTCCTTGTATTCTTTGTATGCTTTCTCGAAACAGCTCGGCTCGAATGACAGCCTGAAATGGAGAGATTTGCTACCATCCGGTCGGAACGAAGAAAAATAATGATCAGCATTATTTGTTAGAATGGCAGACGCAGAATTCATTGGAGTCTATCATAGAACAGCGTTTATGAGAAATGAGAATTGAGCTTGACATTTCGCTTGAGAAAAAAAAAAGAAACCTTCAATTACCTTTCCTCTAAACACTCTTGGTAAGTTTCTTTCCTGACTTATTTTTTTATCGAAATCCAATGCCTTTTTAATGAGATCTGTACGCGACATTGTCTTTTCTGAATGCTGTCTCAGCGAAACAAAGAGCATGTACGACTGGTTGTGCCAGCGCGGCAGGCCTGTGCGAGTCAAATTCGCGCCCTTTCTCTTTTTAGCTTCTGGCAATGTCAACTTTGCCATCTGGTATCCGCTGCCAAGTCGGCGCTTGTTTTGAGACGACTCTTCTTCTTCGTCTGGCGTTGCCGGAATACTGCAAGGGCTGTTTGGCATACTTGTGTTTTCGAACGCTAGCTTTTTTTCT
>VCJG01003669.1:0-13183 GCA_024140375.1 Backusella westeae | reverse complement strand
TAAAAAAAAAAAAAAAAAAAAAAAAAAAAAAAAAAAAAAAAAAAAAGCAGCCAAAAAATCAAAAAAATCAAAAATAGAATGGATCACTTGGTTTTGTCAGTCCAGTCACTCTTTTTATTATTGTTATCAGACTTTATTATCGAGAACGCTTTACTACAGCTGCAACTAATGCAGCGCCTACTGCAACAACACCGCTGACAATGGCCAACCCAATCACACCCTCTAGATATCGGTGTTAACAAGGAAAACATCACTTTTATCCTATTTATATTACCTGTCGACACTTTCTCGTCAATAAGTGTCTTTAAGCTTAGTGCCTGCTCGTTGGTGGGCTCGTACTTCAATAACTGGTTGTTGAAACGTCTGGCTTCAGAGTAATTGGATATCTTGAAGTTGCCAATAGCGAGAAAGTAAAGACATTCCCTTCTTCTCTCGGGTGCATCAGTGTATATCTCTATTCAAAACACATGTTTATGCAAAAAGGCGTCTCAGTGCTCGTTCCTAGTGTCTTGATATTATTACATATATTACCTGTAAGTAGTTTTATCCCGAGCTCGATATGGTCATTTTTAGTCGATTTGATAAGTCCCCAAGCATAGTTGAACTTTGTTTGAATAGTAACATATTCGCCTTCCTTAATGTACTGTCTTCTCAAAACCTGTTGCTTGTATATGAGTCACACTTTTCGACTTGTGGTAGAATGTTACTTACCTCTAGTTCAGCCGGGCTAAGTGGAATCTCTGCGTCTTGAATCAAAGGTGCTGAATCAGTCTTCATTGTTTATTATATGTATAAAAAAAAAAAAGTTTAACAAAAAACAGTGTGAAATGAGGATAACGAAGTCTGAGAAAAAAAAATAAGAAAAAAAAAAAGAAGGCTCAACGTCATTGAAGCACATGATTGGCCCACTTTTTTTTGGAGAAAAGCCTACAAAAGTGTTCCACGAGATCATTTTCAACGCATTTGTTTATTTATAAAGTCGAAATCTATATAAATATATTCTTTTACAAGTCCAATCGTATTAGTGGTTTCAATAGTATAATTGATGAAAAACATCATAGTAGTAAGATGATGTTGATGCTGATAAAAAGCACAAATGAATAAACTGCATTTGACAACATTATGGATTATCATCATCATTAGCTCTACTGCTACTGCCTCTGCTAAAACACTGAAGAGGAGTTTAACTGCATGTTCAAGATGATTGAGAAAGACACTCTTCACTGCCTTCATTGATTAAAACTCAGAATAAGGTACCGGCGATCGCATGAAAAACAAACAACAAAGAATATATTTAAACGCCATGGCATTTATATAAAAACAAAAATAAGACACGATAAATAGATAAAAAATAAATCAAAATGCACCCATAAAGAATCCGTTTTTTGTCAGTGCTGATTCGAGATGGCGAGGTACTTTATGACTTTGCTCTTCCTCCCTCTTTTTCTCCATCTTTTTTCCGGTTACACCTCCCATTGTCTTCAAGTATTCAGCAAGTTTTTTGTGTCCGTTTGATTTTGCCAAATCATAAGGTGTGCCAATCTTTTTTGTTGTGTAGGTATTCACATCGCAACCATAGCGTTCTATGAGAAATGCCACCACCTCGTGCCTGCCGTGACGGGCTGCTAGATGCAACGGCTTTTCATCATGATCATTTGCTTGGTTAAGTGGCACTTGACACACTTCAATAATAAAGGAAACCACATCTTTATTTCCTGCTGTGCATGCGTAATGTAAGGCAGTAGATCCTTTTAAAAAGAAAGAATCATGTTTTAACTGTTTTGTTCGCTTACTTTAAAAGAAAATGTCATTACCTTCACTGTCTGTCTCCAGATTTAATACACCTTGTGTCATATTGACAATATATTCCGCCACTGAAAGATGACTGTTTTCAGCCGCTGCGTGTAAGGCGGTTTTTTTCTTGGAACCCCCGCCCCTAGCGGACATCAAGTCGCCACCGGCTTGGATTAGTTTTTGCAGTCCAGGTAACCATCCGACGCTTGCTGCCAGGTAACAGGGTGATAACTTTTTTTGAGGGAAAAAATATGAATGAAAAAGGGATAGATGATAATTAAAATAAAATAAAAAATAAAAAAAACTCCATATACCTTGTCTTCATCCACCTGACTGATACTTATTGCATTGGCATTAGCCCCTTGTTGTAGGAGCAGTTCAAGAGAATCAGGAGCTTTTGTGACAATTAAGGCATGAATCATACCATAACCATACTTGACAGCATGTGTTGAAGGCGATTGCTTTGCAGTATTAGGTGACCCTCCTCTACGTAAGAAGTTGCTATTTTTTTTCACAAATAATTACAACATTTTTCTTTATAAAGCATTTCTTTTTCTCCTTGAAAACAAATTGCGGTACCTTATTATTTTTTCTACAGTGACATCTCTCCCTCGACTCTTTGAAATAGTATCCCATAAAGGATCTGAGCCTCCAAACATCAATGGATCTGTTTTTCGTTGCTGTATAATGGAAGGAAGCACAGAAAGAGTGCTGCAACGTACCGAACTCTGTGATCCGCTTACGACAGAAGGTGCACAGACCGAGTAAGCAATCGATGGGTTACGTGAGCAGTGGCGAGATGCTTTTTTATCTTCATATGGTCTGTGAGAGTAAATACTGGTTGCTTCTGTGCTGCTTGAATAAGCGCTAAAAATACTGGCTCCTGTGGTTGAATTCTTTCGTCCACGAGATACCATGGATTGCGCGTCATCTGGTGAAGACCAAGGAGAATGAGGAGGATAGTTTTCTTGTTGTGTCGTAAATTCATTGTCGCTTTCAGTCTCTTGTGCACACATCGAGTCTGAAAGGGTAGGATAATAGGGTTTAACGGATTCAATTAATGTGTCGTATTTATTTTTAAAGAATTGCATTTCGCGAACGGCCTTTTCGTATCGTTTTTGATTGTCAGAAAGTGTGCCTCGAAGCTGTTTATTTTCGTTTTCCATTAGTTTGGATCGTTGCTGAAGCATCGTAATCAAACGTTGCTGATCAACAAGTAGTCGCTTAAACTCGCTCTTCATCAAATTATATAGGTTTGGGTCATCCACTTGCTTTAGTAATGTGTTGATTTTTTCTCTGGGGCTGTTTTTATCGTCTGTTTCCTGATTGTTGTATAAACTATCAGGAAGATTATTATTATTATTACTACTACTACTTAAAATACTCATTTTTTTAAGAAAATAAATAAAACACTATATAATAAGAATACTATGAACAATAAATATAAAAATATAAATAATAAAAATAGAAATATAGATACAGAAGAAAGAAAGAAATAGTAAAAAAACTAGTAAAAAGGAATAATAACATCAAAGAAAGGAGACATTATTTTGTTTACCAGGAAAAAAGGAACAATAGAACGTGAAATTTCTGTTAAAAGTACTATAACCAACATATAAAAAGCTGGCCTGCCATCAGCGTTTCTAATTTATAAATATATATATCACTATTCATTTATTTCCCTATTTCTAAATACCCTTTTAAAGAGATCGACTTTTTGTTGTTTATAAAAAAAAATACAGTAATTCAGCGTTATCCGTCATTTGATGTTTCCTTTTTTTCAGGAGTAAGTGTTATAAATATATTGTTTATCGAGGAGTTAAAGATATTCATTTACTTTATTATTTTATTTATTTATTTTGCCTTTTTGTCATTTTATGGCTTTTCTTTCTGAGTGAGTCGCATGAATTTAAGCAAGAATTATATTTTTTATTACTTTATATCGCTATTTATGGCAATGATTTATCCCACTCTTTCCTTCTTTCTCACATTAATTCACGTGAATTGAATACTGAATACCAATGCTCAAAAACTCAAAAGTTTAAAGAAATTACATTTTTTATAAAATAAATGGGGCACTGTGTATAACATTGATCAGATGATGAACAACTGTTATATTGTCATATCAAGATTATTGTTCTTTTTTGTCAATTACATATGCCATCTTAAAAACTTAAACTAGTCAGTAGTACAATTGGTTAAGGAACTTTCCGTTTGAAGAAGTTCCTTCCATCACAATGTTTTGATTTTCATTTTTCTTTCCCCCAAGAAAATAGCTTTTGATAAAAAACTATATTTTTTATAGATTTTCTCAATAATTAAATCAAGATAGTTTTTATATTAACCTTCTATATTATCACATGATACACACACACCATGTCTAAAAAAACTTTCTAGACATGTTCTCAGAATTCCACCGCTAAGCATTGACATGAATTACACTGTCGTTGCTTTACGATCCATTTGCAGAAAGACACCGATTAACCGTGGAACATTCACCATATTTGAGAAACATTCACCTTTTTTTTGTACAGGTGACATGTTGAAAGCATACCATTGCGTGTTTCGCCTTATCCAATAAAAAAAACATGATTTGGTAAGCTTTGTGGGTAAAAACACAACCACAAGAGAGAAGGGGAGAATATCAAAATTCAATTAGCTCTACGGGATTTTTAACAAATGAAGTCATTTTTTACTTTTTATTTTGCTGAGTAAGAAACCTTATCCTGAGAAAGGAAAATGGAAAACATTAAGCTATCGCATCTTCACATTTAAAAAAAAAAAGTTACATGAATCCGTATCTAACTAATTCCTTAATACAGAAGGTTATTTTAATTTACACAGCTCCGTATCACAGTTTCGGAGACAGTTAGATTTGAAAAACACTGTACACAAACTGGTCCGAATCTTCGGTCATTCTATCAGATCAGTTTTTTCTACGAGTCATAGCTTATCATTATCTTCCTCCTTCTCCTCCCCGCCTCTCTTTTCCTTTTCTTTTCATCTCATTTTTATTGGTACCTGCTTTTATATGTATAAACTGAGCAAACCAAATAAGCTACTTTTATATATATAAAAAAATACATATATGGATAATATCTTATCCAAGAACACACAAGAATAGGTGTGAAACAACTTCAAATACCCCACATTTGTAATCGCATTTAGATAATATAGTGGTGAAGCACCAATCAACATCTGAGAAAAAGCTTATCATCACATTGAATTATAAAAATTGGTGTATACAAATGGGCATTTTTATTGGATAATAAGATCTTTGATAACGTTTATTTTCCTGTGAGATGCATATTTAACCTTATCAACCCAATCATTGGTGGAATGATAATATAACCGTTCTTTTATATAGATGAGGTTCGCTACGAATCGGGAAGAAACTACCCTAAAAAGCACGGGGTCACACACATTCTTAAAAAAATAAAAGTGGATAATTGAACAGCGAGGGAGCAGTTATATATATATATATCAATTGGCAAAAAGTAAGTAAATAATAATGAATAAAGCTGGAAAGAGAGAGAGAGAGAAAAAAAGGTTAAAATGAGAATAATTATAATAAATAAAATAATATATATGTATATAGTGATCAACCCGTCAGACCATCGTCAGCTGGTGGTGTTAGTTTTCTAGAAGCATAGGATTCAATCTCCATTGCTTCTGTGCCTTTTTGTCCTTTTTTTCGTACTAATTTGGCATAATCTAGAGTCATAAATTAGACAAAAAAGAAATAACATAATCTACAACTAACAATAATTGACTTACGAAGACCACATGCATTACATAAAGTTCGAGCTCCATCTGGTCCTCTTCGCCATTCTGGTGTCTCTGATATGTTACAAGTGTGACAACGACCTTGAAAGTTAGATTTTTTCTATATAGTCCAAAACGTTAGTATAACGACATTATGTGATGAAATAAACAAACATACTCCACGTCTTCGTTGTCGGGTATCGTTAATAGAGGGGGTCCATCTGTTATTACTGTCCATCATCGCACTTTCCTCTTGTTGGCGTTGTGCAGCCAATTGGTGCTTACGTAGCCGCAGTAACGCATTTAGGACTTGGTTGGCTTTGCCAATCATATCTTCTAACCATGGCTCAGATGAATTTGAATCGCTAAATAGATGTGACATGGATTGGGATTCTAGCAAGAGTTTCTTCTTTTGAATCATATTTTCACAGAGATTGTTACAATGCAAAACGACCTAGAGTAAAAAGAGGAAAGAAAAAAAAAAAAAGGAAAGATAAGGTTTATGTTTACTAGATCTTTACTTTTTTTTAAAGATCTAATCTACCTCCTCTACATCCTGCTCGGCGTGATATGTGGATATGTTGTATGGATTAGATTTTTGTTGATAAGGTTTATATTCGTTATTTGATGAAGTTTCAAAGGGTGAGCTTGTTAAATGAGACGACGATAATCGAGAAGGAAGAGATTGGCTGTAGCCTGCAGTATAATAGTCGTTGTAATGGTTAGTTTCATGGCTTATAGGAGGAGAAAATTTCCACTGATCTCTCTGTGGTGGCGTTGGGAGGGGTATATATGAGGTTTCTGTTTGTGGTGCCCATGAACGGGTAGCTATTAAACTATCCATAGCAGAAATAGGGGGCAATTTTAATCGTTCTTGATTATGCTTAACATTTAGTTCACTATCAAACAAAATGAGAGGGAGTGTTTAATCTTCTTGAAATAAGGAGCTGAATAGTAAAGCCGATATACTAATGCATTCGCATTAGTGAATGATCGGCTTTTTTATTTTGTTTTAAAAAAAATGGTTAAGGCATTTGTGTTTTACCTTTTAGATTCCCGTTGTCTATAATATAGATATAAAATAATAAGTAAAAAAAAAAATAGAATAGGTTTATTATTATTTTTTTATTAAATTGTAAAATCCATTACATGAAAGCCATGATTTAAAAATATGTATTTATATATAACAAAAGAAAAATGAGAGAGATAGAGAGTCAGATAGAAAGAGATTGAGGGATAAGTTAGAGTAAGAGATAAAAGAATAAACAAAAACAAATAAGTTTTCTCTTTATAAACAAATGTAGAGTACCACAAACATGCCATGAAACAGCTTGTGTGTCACCTGGCTTTACTCTTTTGATACCCACGTTTGTGACAACCCAAGGTCGCACACTTAGTAAAGTTAATAAAATTATAAATCCAGAAAAGAAAGCAGTTATCTTTTTTTTTTATTGTTGTAGATTAAAGTTGTCAGCGCATTCTGAAAATAAGGGTATAAAATAGAAAGATTAAAAATAACGTTTAAACTCAATCATTTATATATCTGAAAGATCCCTGTGAAAAAAAAATGTCTAACGATGTTTCCACAGAATCTGATAATTCGACTTTTGATTTTGGAGCTGTTATTTCTAATCAGACTGTCGTTTAATTGATGGATTCATAACTACCTCTCTTTTTTTTGTGTTTTCCTTTTTGTTTAGATAAAAAAAGTATAAAAACAAACAAGTAACTTTAGCCAAGAAGAGGCCAGTCGTACGTATTGGTCTCTTGATCAGAATTAACATCAGAATCTCGATCTGTGATTGAAGGATTTCCTAATTCAGAAAATGTAAAAACTGTAATTTATATAGTGACATTCACAGGAACACAGATTCTTTTATACCATTTGTAAAATTTAAAAGCTATTTGTCTTATAATAAACTATTAGAGAAAATTCACTTCCCATTATTGGGAATTAACAGATTAGTCGTAGTGAGATTTCATATTCATATCTCTCTCTCTTTTCATACGCTATACATACAAGATGGAAGTCTACTGATAGTAAACTGTAACGGGCTTATACAATTCAAGATATGGACTATATATAGTACTATGTATGAGGAAAGTATCACGGTGCTTTTTCGAGATAGAAGAATAAATTCAAGCCTACTCAATATTACTGGAGTATCTTATTTACATCTATCTATATAAATAAATGTTATGTGTTTACATTTTCCTTGTAATTCTCGGCTTTGTATTTCACCTCTTTATTAAAGGCTAAAAGCATACTTTTGAAATTCCAGTGTATACCATATTAGCTATTTTGTACCTACTCTTAAATAGTTTTATTCACACCATTTGAATGGCATGGAATTACTGTTTTACCATTCAATAGCATGTGATTTATTCTATTGTTAATGCTTTTTCCAAAAACAAATCGTACTAAATATGATATTTTGCATTTTTTTTTTTACTATTATTAAAAAAGAAGAAAGAAAAGGAAAAAGAATGGAAAACCAAGTTTTCTGGGATATTTTATTCCCCAAAATATTCATTACACAGCCACAAAAGTAAGCTGATATGGTAAACAAAGCGAGTTAATATCACCATCCAATAGCGCCAGTTCAATCATGGTTTAACCTGAAAAAGCAAACTGCTGAACAAGAGACTAGTTCAACCTGGAAAGACTTTTGAGATCAATGATGAAAGTATGTGATCGATAACTTATATATAAATACAAATATCTTGGGACTGAAAAAAAAATCACGCACACAGAAGCAAAAAAGTAAAGGAATAAAAAGTAGATATATTAATGTTTATTATACAATGACAGTAACAATGGTACAAAACGGTCTTCAGCGTCTTGGCTTTCTCTTTAAATATACAAGAATTATAAAAACAATAACATTGAACAAGAAGAATCCAAAAAGAATACCAACGTCGCGCCATTTGTTGCTTTCGCTCCAATCAAACCGCATTGTATAAAACTCTTTTCCTGACTTGAAAGGACAATACTCACATACATCGGTTGCAGAAGCATTGTTTATATATCCTGGAGCACCATACAAGAAAAAGTTTGTCATGTATTCTCCACAGTTCATACTCGGAGGTGGAGGGAATTTAAGCAAATCACGATTTGTACAGTTGACAATCATATGCTCTAATTCATTCACAGCGAGACCTTCTATATAGTAGTGGAATGGTACTATAGTAATAATAGGTTAGTAACAATATGGTATCATATAGCTGTATGTAACTTACCAGCCCAATACATCCAAGTTTTCCAGAAATGAGGCATTTCAGAAGGTGCTTGCATTAATCCAGCAAAAAGAATAAGGATGGATATAACCAGAGGATTGAGAACAGCGGCTGTTAACGGGGACTCAGATAAAGCAGCAATTACAAAACCCAAAGTAACTGACCATAACACCAAAGCGCAGAATATAATATAAAAATAACCTATCGATATTGGAGCAGTGTCCATACCGGCTGTCCAGTAGAATCCACCCATGAATATGGCCGAGAAAAAGAAAATATATGGTATTTCCACCAAAATGGATGACACCGCCCAAGGAACCCAACTATAATAGCGAGAAGCGTACTCTCTTCTAAAAAACTCTCTTTCTACCATAAACTTTGGTTGAGCAAGGATGATAATTGTCATTGCCATGATAAACGTCGAGAAGAGCGCAAAGATTTTATTAAGAAGATCGCCTGCAGAATTTTTCGTTTGCCAATAAGTAAACCCAGCAAGAAGTGCAGTAAATAAGACATTTAACAATCTGCCAATGTTGTACTCGGGAGAACGCCAGTAGGCAAGAGTAGCTCGTTTGAAAACTAGATTGAATTGAGTCAGCATACCAGTTGCGTAAACATTTGCTTTACGGGAAGGATGTTTGTCAGAGGTGTTATGAATGCTATCAAGCTCTTGTTGAAGTACTCGATACTGAGAGGATTTTTCCCAAATGTTTGCCCAATCTGCTTTTACTTTTCCCGCAGTACCTGCTCCGACGCACTGTAAAATATACTCGGCAGGATTTGCATCCGGAGAGCACTTTGGTCCGCCATTACTTTCAAAATAATTGATCATAACTGAAGAGTCCTCGCCAATCTCACCGTAATATGCAGTACGACCACCCCGCATTAGCAATAGAATATGATCAAAATGCTCAAAAAGAATAGAAGAAGGTTGATGGATTGTACATAGAACCGGCCATCCAGCGTCCGCGAGTTTTCGTATAAACCGAATAATATTATATGAGCTTTGTGAATCAAGACCAGACGTAGGTTCATCTAAAAACAAAAGCTGTGGCTTTCCCACCAACTCCATTCCAATAGTAAGTCTTTTCCTTTCTTCAACAGAAATACCAAAGCCAGATTCAACGTCACCGATTTGAGCATCACAAATGTTCTCCATCTCAAGCAACTGAATGATTTTTTCGACATAATCATTTTTTTCCTTTTTAGAAACACTAGCAGGTTGACGAAGATATGCCGAAAAACGAAGGGCTTCCCTGACAGTAACGGTTGGCTGGTGTACGTCCATCTGTTCACAGTAGCCAGTTATGCGTTCAAAATCCTGCATCAACACCTCGTTATTTAAATACACTCGACCATCCACCTTTCCAATTGTTTTGCGACGAGCTAACACATCTAATAGAGTTGTCTTTCCTGCACCTGAGGAACCCATCAATGCTGTCAAGTGACCTGGTTTTACTATTCCAGAAACTTTGTCCAACAGTTTTAATTCCCCTCCTTTTACCGGAACTGTATAGTTCATATCTTGCCACGAAAATGTTGTACCGTTTGAAACAGCTTCCATCCCTGATCCAAGCTCAGCCTGTTGGGCTTGTTGGTGACGTCTTTGCATTTCTTCTGGATCACGATTCTTCGGCGCCTTTCCTGGAAGGTAAAGCTTTGTAAGCGCTGTGGATTTACTAAGCTTGTTAAACTCCATAGACAACGCAGTTATTACGGTGAAAAAAATAAAAAACCCGATCGAAACAAGGAAATCTGGAACCCACTTTTGTGATGGATTATAACTTAAATATTCATTCAAGTAATCGTCACCCCGTACGAAATTCTCCCCTGGCCTGCCACCTTTCATTATACAAACTTTATAATTCCAATCATCATACCCAGGTCCATAAGGCACGCCATTACCAGGTCCTTCACAGGTAAATTCTTGGCCACTTAATTCGTTTATGAGTAGTGTCTTGTAACTGTATGTGAGCGGATTCAGCCAGTATACCCACGATAACCAAACGTGCATGTCACTGTAGGTAATGGTGTAACCAGTATAGTTCATACATCCAATTAAGAATACACCAGAGATCTGTGTCGCTAAAAAGAAGTTTGAAAAGGATGCACCGAAATAGCGAAAGAACCCGTTCATGCTCATATTCATAAAAAATAGAACAATAAAGAAAGTAAAGAACGCCCCCGCTGTAAGTCGAAGTCCCATCATGAAATAAGCACAGGCCTGGAAAAGTATCACTTGGGCAAAAGAATATGGAATATCCATTACTACCTGAGCGATGTAAAAAGCTGATGGTCGATATAAAGCAAACTGTTTGTGCTTTTCCAGGATCGGTCTCCCGGTTAGAAATGCCACCAGCTCGGATTGTGAAACAAATGAATTAAATAGTAGGGCGAAAAAAATAGCACCACCTTTTGAGAAAGCACCAGCACCATCATTTCCCATCTGAAAGAAACAAGATGCTGTTATTAAACCTTGTACTAATATTGTACCATAGCGAGAGATCAGCGCTGCTCGGTCGGTGATATTGATATGATATTGACGTATGGTGAGTGCTTTCACTTGCTGAAAAAAAGAAGCCGTGTAAGGAGTTTTATTACTTGCTCGCTTTTGGCGTTCCTCGTTCATAGCTTCTCTAAACGTGTCTGATGGCTTTTCATTTTCTATCGTTCGCTCGTAGTCTTGCAATTCTGTCATCATCTGCTTATAAATATCTGATGAAAGATAGCGCTTTTCGAATTCGTGGGCAAACTTTGGCGCCGATTCTTCAAAACCCAATATAATTTCACGTTCATTTGGATTGGAAAGGCCAGTTAAAAAATCGGGAGTAGATTTTCGCTTTGGACAATAGAAACCTAGCTCTTCAAAGTAAGGCTTGGCTTGGTGGATTGGGCCAAAATAAAGACAATGCCCCTCATCTAGTAGTAGCACTTTATCAAATAGAGTAAAAATACTGTTTGACGCCTGATAAAGACTTGTTATGGTTGTTTTTTTAAATACATCTGTCATCAATCGAAGAGATCTCACGTAATCCAATGCAGAAGCTGCATCCAATCCACGGGTAGAGCAATCCCAGCAGTTTATTGTACTTGATGTAGTCATTTGTTCTGCAATAGACATGCGTTTGCGTTCACCTCCAGAAAGGCCTCTAACCCAGGCATTTCCAACCATAGTATTCATTTGTTTAGTGAGACCGAGCATGTTACCGAGCATGTATAACACCTTATTGACAAAATCTTTTTCTGTCTCTTGGGGTAGTCTTTTGCCTGGTGTTTTCATTCGTAATGCAAATTCAAGTGTTTGTTTAGCTGTTAAAGTAGGGTAGTGTTGATCTTCTTCCTCGTTGTAGCATACTTGTCCTTGATATCGTTTTTGAAAAGTTTTCGGATCGATACCGCCATAATTTACGGTGCCCTCGATTGAAGTATATGAGGCTCGAATATTGGCAATTATTTTTAGTAGGGTTGTGCAACCTGCGCCTGGTCTTCCTAACACAAGAAGCATTTCTCCTTCTTTGCAAAATCCAGTGATATTGTTGAGAATTGTTTTTTGACTTTTGCTTACTCCGATGCCAAATAGTCTCCAAAATTTAAAAAAACTAAAGACGTTTGGTATAGTGTTTGCATCCGGAGAACGTCCCTAATTTTATGCATGTGAATATAATGTTTAAATATTTTAGGTGGTTCTTAATTTTTTTTACTTTTACTGTAAGATTCTTCCAAGTGACACCTAGATTCTTTGATATGTGACCAGCAGAATCCTGAGCTCGTCGAAGACCATGGAGAAACTCATCCAAGTTAAACTCTTGTGTAGATGCCTGACCTTCTTCTAGTGCTACTGCCGAAATACGACTTTGTCGAGATAGTTCCTCTTTTAATTCTGCGTACTCATGTTTTCCCGCTGTTCAAATAAGGATTAGTAATTTAAATTATTTTGGATTTATTAGTTTCCCCTTCACTCATCATTACTTACCAGATACATTGACTGCATTAGCAGTTGGTTCCCCGAAAGATCCTTCTTGAAATTCTTCATGGATTTTTGTTTCTGTAGATCCATCGTTTGATTCACTGTCAGAAAAGTGTCGATAGCCCTCTTTTTCTTTAGAAGCCATTCTATCAGTTATTATAGTAAGTGAAAGAACGATAAAGAGCGCAAAAGAGAACAACTAAAAAGAGGTGAGCAATAATATAAAAGTATTATTTATAATAATGACCTAGAGTATACCGTAGTATTTTCCGCATCACGTTTTTCTTTTCTTTTCTTCTTCCTCATGGCCTTCCCGGGTCGAAAGTAGATCAAGATAAGTTGGTGAACCGAGCACATTATGCAACATCTGGTAAACACTTAAAAGTGCTGAAGCACTCAGTCACAAATCGAAAATATCAA